>JASDQU011504971.1:6958-18106 GCA_032191745.1 Picea mariana | reverse complement strand
GGAAATTGTACGAGTAACCTCTAGGTTTGATAAGAAAAGGTGTCACTTCCTTATATCCTCTAGTGGTGGAGTTTAAGAGCAACTGCCATTAAAGATGCCTTGAGAAAAAGGAAGATAGAAATCTTGCAAAAATATGGCTAATTCACAACAAGCAATAAAAAGTCATTATTTAATTAATTCTTAAGCAGACAACAAGGTTCAAATATAGAAATATATTTTTCAAAGGAAAATACTTCCCTTTTTGTCTCCTTGAAAGTGTCCACTCCTGGTGAAATAAATACTAGCAGAAATCTCTAAAAAAGTTTATCAACAAAAACACACTTTAAATTATTTACATATGTACAATCATAATTCAAAAAAAAGTTTCAAGAACAAGGGAGGGATAAGAAACTTCCCCATCCACTAAGGCCAATGCCTTGTCAGTTGACATGACCTGTAGAAAATCTTCTTTGCAAATGGGCCTATGGTAAATTTTAAGTCGGTGTCCATTCACTACAAAAGAGACTTGTCCATCTTCAATCATTTTAATATTAACAACCCCACTATCATACACGGTAACTACCTCATAAGGACCCAACCATCGAGTGGTAATTTTTCCTTTAAAAGTTTTAAATAGGGAATCAAACAACAAATCCCAATCACCAGGTTGGTATTGTTTCTTCTTAATAAATTTGTCATGCCACTTGCTCCTCTGGTTTTGAACTAACATTGTTCATTGGATAGCATATTTTCTAATCTCATCCAACTCATTCAATTGTAGGGATCGTTGTTTATGTGCCTCATTTAGTTCTAATCCCAATTGTGCAACAATATAGAAAGTCCTTACTTGGAATCCTATTGGTATAAGTACTTGTTTTCCATACACTAGTTCGTAGGGGGTATGCCCAGTGGTGTTTCTCCAGGTGGTATGATATGCCCACAAAGCCTCTGGAAGTCTATCAGCCCAATCCCTATGGTGTAATTGAACAGTATTGGTTAATATATTTTCCAAAACATTTTTTGTGGACTCTACTTGACCATTAGCTTGCAGGTGATATGGATAAGACTTGCAATGTTTGATCCCATATTTCTCCGTTAATTCCTTCATCAACTTAGAAGTGAATTGGGTGCCCTGGTCTGTAAGAATTTCATGAGGAACACCAATGCGGGTAAAGATGTCTTCATAAATGAATTCAACAATAGATTTTCCGATAGACCTAAATAAGTCTTTTTCCTCTACCCACTTGGTGATGTAATCTGTACAAACCAAAATATAATTCTTCTTATGAGACATGAGTGAAATTGGTCCTACAAAATCAATGGCCCATTTCTCGAAAGGTTCTATAATAAATTGGGAATCTAAGGGAATTTCATCATTTGATGTGGGTCTTCCTATCCTTTGACAACTCTCGCAACTCCTCACATATTTGGCAGCATCCTTAAAAATGTTAGGCCAATAGTAACATGAATGTAACACCTTATATGTTGTATGTTTGTCGGAAAAATGGCCACCACATGGTCCATCATGACAACTTCGTAGGATTTTTGGTATCTCATCTTATCAGACACATCTACAAATAATCAAGTCTGGTCCCGTATGAAAAAGGTCATGGCCAACCCAAGAGTATTTAGCACTTTGCGTGATAATTATACGCTTTTCATGAGGTGACAAATGAGCTAGTAACTTCCTAGTAGCCAAATATTTTTCCATGTCTGCAAACCATGGGTTATTTATAGAGAGGGCAAAGAGATGCTCATCTGGAAAAATATCATCAATAGGAATATCATCACCCTCATGTTTTATCCATGAAACAAAATCAGCTACAAAATTCTCCTTTCTAGGTCGATCAAGGACGGTGATATTGAACTCTTGCAATAATCAGATCCACCTAGTCACTTGGCCATTGGTAATGGGTTTTTTCATGAGAAATATAATGGCAGAGTGATTCGTATGTACAAATACTTTGTATCTTGTGATATAATGGAGAAATTTATTGATGGCATGGACAACTGCCAAGAATTCCTCTTCGGTAACTGTATAGTTTAACTCATCAGGGGACAAGTTATTACTCACAAAATAGATGGCATAGGACTGATGGTATTCTTTCCACCCTAATACTCCTCCTAATGCAGTATCATAGGCATCAGTGGATATGTGAAATGGAAGGGCCCAACTGGGTCCCCTAAGAACTGGTGCCACGGATAATTTAGCTTTTAGAGTTTCAAAGGTGGTTTGGCACTGGTCAATCCAAAGAAAATCAACATCTTTTATCAACAATCCAAACATGGGTGCAGCAATCTTTGTGAAATTATCAATAAACCGTTGGTAGTATCTGGCATGTCCAAGAAATCTTCTTACCTCTTTTTGAGTCTTGGGGGGTGGAAGTTTGACAATTACCTCAATCTTAGCAGGATCCACTTTAATCCCTTCAGATGAAACGTGATGTCCTAAGACTACTCCTTCAGTTAACAACATTTTACATTTTTCATGACTTAAGGATAGGTTCATTTCTTGACATCTGATAAGGACTTTATTTAAATTATCTGGGGCTTCCTGGTAAGTATTGCAATATACTGTAAAGTCATCCATGTATACTTCCACACAATCATGAATAAGGTCAACAAATATCCCTAGTACCACTCATTGACATGTGGTAGGAGCATTAAACAAACCAAATGGTAAGACCCTATAGGCATAGGTGCCCCAGGGACAAGTGAAAGTATTCTTGTCCTGATCCTTGGGTGCTATGATAATTTGGTTGTACCTGCTATATCCATCCAGGAAGGAAATGTATTTCTTCCCTGACAAGGTATCCCAGACATGGTCAATGAAAGGACGGGGAAAATAATACTTTAGAGTGGCCTTATTAAGTTCCCAAAAATCGACACAAATTATCCATTTCTCAGTTACTTTCTTTGGAACCACTACAAGCAGGGATAATCATTTACTGTCAGAGATTGGATAAATAAAGATGACATTCAATAGCTTCTATATCTCTTCTTTTACTATATCCTTGAGTGTCAGGTTCATCCTCCTATGGGGTTGCCTAACAAGTGTTACTTCCTCTTGGGTATATATGTGATGAATGCATGTGTCAGGGTGTATACCCTTCATATCAGTGTATTCCTAGGAAAATTCCCCTAATTGTTCCTTAAGGACATTTACTAACTGTTTTTGTTGGTCTGCATCTAGTCTAGAATTTATATGTAGGAATTTCCCTGGACTAATCTCATAGGGAATGGTATAAGAGGTGGCATACTCATCTATCTCAAAAATAAAAGATTTTGAAGACAAATTTGATGTGTCCAACTGTTCCTGAAATTCTTCCCCGAACATGTACTCAAATTGGGGAAAAGATTGTGCAAAATCAACACACATGATTGAAGAAATAAACTGGTTTAGCACATTTTCCGTTGTTTGCTCCTGAAGTGCCAAGGAATGATCACTCAGCAACATGGTTTCTTCCCATTTCTCATTCTCATATGGACATTCAAGCCACCATAGATTCTCCATGATAGGTTGATTTGGTGGGTATATGATAAGATTATGTATAGAAAGTCCATTTGAGATGGTCATTTCACCTTTTCTACAGCCAATAAATGCATTGGTTGTGGCCAACCAAGGTATTCCCAAGATAACGGGATTCCCTTTAGCAGGATCCTTTGAATGAATGACAAGAAAGTATACTGGGTATTCCCACGAGGCTAATGTAACTATTATATCATCCAAGATTCCTCCAGGTACAACCTTTGTCTTATCTGTTAATTCCAAAATAGTTGGGGTAGGTCTAAGAAGAGGTTTTAACTTTAATTCCTCCAAGGTAGTAACAGTCATAACAATAATGGTTGCCCTAGGTATATGAGAGTGTTTTTTATGGGAACCTTATTAATGGTTATTTTTACTACAGGGCTCCCTAGGTTCCCATATTTTGTGACCCTAGGCTGCTCTGATATGTATTCATAGAATTCTCCTATCAATTGTACTATTGGAGGATCCTTTTGCTTCCTACCTGGTTTCTTGATACACAATTCTTTGACCACCTTACTGTAAATTGGAATGTCCTTTATGGATTGTAACAAGGTAATTTGACACAGATATTCGTCAATTAGTTTAAAATGTCAAATTTTGGTCGAGTCGTAGGTTTCTCAATCACTAATATTTCTAGATAAGAAGGGGATTTTGTAATCTATGAAGATTCATTTTGGGGAAGATTTGGTTCCTGGTCTTTAGGAATGATAGCATATTCCCACTTAGTGTCATCCGTGGGTTGTTCAGAAGTTTCATCTTCTTCTTATTCCTGGATGACTATTGAAGGCCTCTGTCTATTCAGAACTTTTCCTGACCTTAGTTGAATCTCATGCA
Source organism: Picea mariana (assembly GCA_032191745.1). Lineage (NCBI taxonomy): Eukaryota > Viridiplantae > Streptophyta > Pinopsida > Pinales > Pinaceae > Picea > Picea mariana. The sequence continues at coordinate 13,764 of JASDQU011504971.1, read as the reverse complement.
ATGGAACATGAGAAATAACATATGTCAGGAAGGTTTGCATCTCAACATTATGAAGAGGTTGAGTTGGTTTTTTATTGGGGTTGGGCACTGGTTTTTCCAGTAATAATGTCGATCTTGGGGAGATTGTATTCTAGTATTGATGGGGTTGTTGTGGAATAGGAGGTAAAGGTGGGGGAACAAAACCTGGCAAAAGTTGTGGGATGTTCGATGGAAACTATGGGTAAGGATGAGTGGGCATAGGGACAGGTGGAGCTTGAGTGTTTCCTTGGGTATGCCCTCCTCTCCATACTTGTAGCCAAGGATGGTGATACTGTGTAGATCGGTTTTGCCAATTCGGTGATTTCCACTGTTGTGGTTGTTGATAATACGGTGGAACTTGAGGTGGTAGATCCCAGTATGTAGGCTGACTCCTAGGCTTCCATGGCCTCCTAGGTGCATAAGAGGATTCCCAAGGATCCCCACATTTGTAAATAGCTTATAAACTGGGAAGTGATGGGCATTTTTCAGTTGGGTGGTTTTTAGTGCAGAAGCCACAAACTAAAATATTGTCTAATGAGCATTCCCTTGAGGAATGCTTTCTCCTACATCTTGGAGAAAATATGCACATTGTTGCATTCTCCTCCTCCTGTTTCTTTTTAATATTTAGGGTGTCCAACTAGGAACCTATTGTACTTAAGATATCGGTTTTGAATTTATCTAATAGGTTTCCTATCTCTATCCTTGTGATACCACCTGAACTAATTGTTTTTAGGTTTCTACTATAAGGATCTTGAACACTCTTCCTCATTTTGGCTCTACTCCTCGAGTAATTCCTACAAATTTCATAGATTTCAGTAAATGGTTTATGGGATATGTCACTTGATGCCATCAGGTTAAGTGTCTTTAGGTATTCTTCTGAAATACCTTTAAGGAAAAGATTCATGACTGCATCATTTGGGAGGTCATGGTATTTCAATTTCTGTGAGATATAAGAAAATTGTTCCATGTAATCCTCGAGACTTTTGCCCTCTAACTATTGAATCTTAAAAATGTCATTACAAGAATCCTTGGAATTGCAGTAGTCTTGGTATTTTTTAAGAATTATAGCTTTAATGTCTTCCCAAGACCTAATATTGGATTCTCCTAACCCCATGAACCATCTTAGTGCAGAATCCTTGATAGTGGCAGGAAAAAGTTTTAATTTCTGGGCATCTTGCAAGTAGTTGTAGCTCCTACACAAGATTTCAAACTCAAATAGGAAGGTATTCGAGTCTTCATTGTTTTTACCATAAAAAGTGGGCAGTTTCGAGAGTGGAATGTTCTTCATGTTGACATTCTATGTGGTATCCAAAATTGGAAACCCAAAGGTGGTTTCTGTTTGGTTTCTAACTTCTTCTCCCTCATCGTGTCTTACATGGTTTTGATCCTCCTAATCATCCATACTAGTTTGGTTTCCAAAGAGAGAGTACCTAAATGGTTTTATCCTTGAAGTTAACAAAGTATCCCAAGGTGCCCGCGGGGGTGTAGACCGATTGGCAAGTGTCGTGTAAATGGAAGGAAATATGTAAAAAGAGGTCTCAAGGTCGATTCTCACCCCGATTTACTCGGAGGGCATGCTTGTGGGCTGTGCATTCGTCCCTAGGGGTTATAAGGCAGCCGGCAGGATTCGACCCCATGTCACACGAGTACTATATTGTCGTTGTTACTTATTCCCCTAGTTACAAAAAAAACAAAAAACAAAAAAAACAAAAAAACAAAAAAGTATCCCAAGGTTCTTTTCCAGTAAAGGTATCCCTTTGATGGGAAGATTTATCTATTGTTTGGATGTATGGGACTTTACTCGAGTCGGTTGAAACTATTGGTGCCAAAGTTTCTATTTTGACTTGGGAAACAATTATATTGGTTGAACTGCCAAAGAGAATATTCACTTGTTCAGGGTCAACGATATCTATAAAGTTAGATTCCCCTGATGGTGGTGAAAAAAAAAAGGTTATGTTGGTTGGTTGTGATGAAGGCCCGAGTGGTCTTGCCTCCTGTCCCACTATTGTTGATGTTTCAATTATTTTCTCTATATTGCTCTTGGTTTTGTTATCTTCAGAGACTGCTTTAGCTCTTTGGGTTGAGATAACCCCTGTTTTTTGGTATCGATCTATGTGTTTTATGGGTGGAGTGTTCCTTCCTTCAAAAAGGTTAGAAGGAACCTTGATCAGAAGTTTTGGTTTGGTTTTAATATATCTTCCCTTTGGGTCCCTAGGTTTGTTCATGAAAGTAAATAAAAAGAAAAACTACCATTGGGTTTGGGGGAACCTGCTATAACATATGTGCAGGTTCTTACCTCTCATCTTAAATTTCCCCCGCCACCAAACTAATGCTAAGGTTCAGAAATGATCTACTTCCTAACTATTTCCTACCTTAAGACAACTCCCTGGCAACGGCGCCAAAAAATGGTGGGTATTCTATATGCACTAATTCCCTCAATTAAATTGTCAACCCGGGGTAAGTAAACATAGATTTGTGGCACTGTATGAGCCAAGGAAGAAAAGCTAATGGAAGGATTGTCTAACTAAGGAGATGGTCTACCCTAGGAATCAGCACTCTATCAATTTACAATTCTACTTTCTAAAGAGATGACTTTTCAAATCTAGTTAAATAGCAAATTCTATGTAAAGCAACCTTCAATTAATGAGCTTTAATAAACTCTATAATTATGAACTATTTACCCTAAGTAACCTTAAACAATGAGCCATGGACTATTTCTGAATAAGCAAATAACAATCAATCTATTTCAAAGCTAGTTAATTTGTTCGATCTATTTTTAAATAAACAACAACAAGTAAGTTATTTCTGAGTTATTTGATTTATCTATCTTTGAGTGAACAAGTAAGCAAGTAAACAGCTAATCTATCAAAACTATTTTGACAAGTGAACTCTATTCTTAAAAAGAACTCATAACTATTTCTATTTTGCGAAGAATAAATTTTAATCTACTTAACCAAAAGTAAAAGTGTTATGACTGTATTCAAATTCTAATTGATCAAACTTATTTCTATCTTGCATCAAAAAGAAGGAAAGTATTCAAAGGTGATGATTGTGTCTTCGGTGTCAAATAACATCACGATGGCATCTGTCTATTAGTGACAATTCAAGAGGAATTAATTCAAGGTTGACTTCTACAGGGAAATGCAAAGTATGGATAAGGAAATCAAAAGAAAGTTTTGTCATCATAGAAGCAACACTGAGTATTTATGGAATCCAAGTGATCTCTAAACATTATACATCAATCATCAACTGCTAAAAATTACTCTATTCAAAATCACTAACTCAAGCAAATCTATAAACTCATAAACTCATAATTAAAAATCCTAATTCAAATTCACTTTGTGCAAACTTTTGACTCTTGATTAATGCCAACTAGAAATTACAATTTAAATTCATAACTGAGATTTCATAATCTAAAATGAACTAATCTATCATTAAAAATCATACTCCAAAATTAACCAAAATGCTTTTAAAAATCATAATTCAAAATTGATTCATATCCTATCATGCTGAGGCAAAATCAATAAACAAAATAGACCTACAGAGAATAATTGAAATTGCAATTAAACCTATCTAAGTTAAAACTATCAAAACTTAAAACAACTAATCTATCAAAGCTACAAATAAACCAATCTAAACGAATGATCTGTCAAAATTATCAGAACTAAAGTAATTAATCAAGACTTCAATGAACCTATCTAAATTAGTATCATGCAGGGTAACTTATAGATAAGAAGAAAAATACATAACACTACAATTAACCAGCTCCTACAACCTTCAAACAACACATAACCATGGATGTCCTTCTATGATATACACAGTTCAATCAAGCAATCTGCAATTAAGGAAAACGAATTAGATTAACAGTTTCTAATTAACATATACACACAACAATTAAAATTGATAAATTCATACAGTAAAGAGACAATTTCGAAATCTAAATAGGAAACAAGATGAATGCAAATATATATTGATATACACAATCACCCAAACCACTGGTGGGCCCCCCATTAGGTCGTGGCTAAACTCCAACAGGAAAACGCAAAGTGTTAAGCCCTAATATTGGCTCATTACCACTTAATTGGGGCATATTAGATTAGTAATGTTATTTTATTTATGTCGGCTTTAGGCCATTAGTTGTGATTTAGATTAGTAATGTTATTTTNTAAGGAAAACGAATTAGATTAACAGTTTCTAATTAACATATACACACAACAATTAAAATTGATAAATTCATACAGTAAAGAGACAATTTCGAAATCTAAATAGGCAACAAGATGAATGCAAATATATATTGATATACACAATCACCCAAACCACTGGTGGGCCCCCCATTAGGTCGTGGCTACACTCCAACAGGAAAACGCAAAGGTTGAATCAACACAATACTGTCATTAAGCATGAAAATAGAGTATGCAACAAAATCGGAGATAATGTCTGTATAAAACAATAAAATTTTGTCTTCAGACGTGCCACAGGTAGTGGTATTTATAGATGATTACATCTTGAGAGGTCAACCACTAGAAGGGTCGACCTTCTCTAAAAATAGTAAACTCATTAAATGAGTTCTAACATCAACATCTTCTAACAATTTCGTGAGCCACTCAGCGACCACTGTAACTACCTAATTTGAGGTGTGTCGAGATCTGTAGCTGGAGGGCACGAGGGGGCACAAAACCTAGATCCTTGATTCATCCATCAAAGGTCTTCAATGTACCAACCACCAGCTCCAATGCGCTTCGAGTGTCAGATCGTGTGTCGTATGGAGTGTTGGATCATGTGTCGGATCAAGTGTTGAACGGAGTGCTGAACAAGGTATCAGATGGAGGATCAGACCATGATTCTACCTTGTTGCAAGAAAAACATACATTAGATCCTCATAAACATCGAACTAAGTTGAATTGATCACAAAATCATTACAAAAAAACCAATTATACATACCTAGTGTGAATTCATGGTGAATTGATGTATAAACCTTTGAGAATCCTTCAAAATGGCTAATATGAAGCATAGCATATGTAATATCGCATACAAAAAGGATTTGGCCATCGAAATAAAATAAAAAAAACATGAACCCAACAATAACGACTCCAACCATCAAAATGGAGTATAAAAGAGGGCCTTGGGGTGGAGGAAAAGGATAACCAAGAATATCCTAGAAATGCATCCTTATGCTGGCATTTTAAAGATTGTCCTGCAAGTGCCCTATTTCCCTAGTGTCTGAGATCATCCCCTCTACCTGGAAAACCTCTTTTCTGAAATTTGCATTCTCCTTGTCTTTTCAGAAAGAAAACCTTCGTCTTCTTTGGACCTACTAGAGTGCAGAGTGTTGGAGGCACTCCTATACATCTTCAACCTTGGGTGGAGGAAATTAGAGCCTAGTTTTTGGACCATGTTGTAGCAGTTATAGGTTGTAACCAACCCCATTTTTTGTTATCAAAAAAGGATCTCTCATTCTCGTCCACATTTTGTATTGATTCATGTTTTGTATAAGATTATATGTATCTTGTTTTTAATCTAACATCTAAATTGAATTAGTTATATTTAGTTAGTTAGTAGGTAACTACCTATTTGCAGTTGCATACTTCTTTGTTTGCAGGATTTTCAGAGGATTGTCTTGAACGAGTTCTAGAGAGAAATACCTTAAACATGATCTACTTCAAACGTAGGATTCCAGGTATGCTTTCCTTCATATCTTCTGAGAGTTAGTTATTCCAAGTATTTATCTTTAATTAACTATCTAATTAAAGTCTAAGCGAAGTTTCCTCAGGTTCTGATATGTTGTGGTTTTGATCCAAAAACCATAGGACGTATATTTCTATAACATAATTGGTGACTCCACTGTGTAATCTCCCTTTTTGGGTCATTAGGGGTGATTTTTGGTTGCTTTTATTTTTGAATATCTTTTTGTGTTTTGAACCTTGGTTCAACATTCTCTTGATTTCTCTGATCTTTTCTAAGTCTTCCAACCCTCCTCCGTCAAGTTTGAGGGGTTTTTATTGGGTTTACGTTGGATTACTCGAATACATTCGTGTACATACATGAATTTACTTGAACAAATTCGCATACATAATCTTATATATGCGACCTACAGTGGAGTAACCCACATATAGCCCCTAAAAGGTGATTTTTTTACTATTTTTCAGCCTTTTTTTGGCCATGTTTTGATTGTTTAAGGGGTCATTTGGACTTTTTTTTGGCTGAAATGTTTTTTTGGGAGTTGGTAGGTGGATAAGGAATCATATTTTAATACTAAAATATACATATATGGATGCTTATTTGCCTTATTTTTATCTCTTGGATTGCACTTCTATAAGACTAGTCTTTTTCTCGGGATCTCAGTTTTTTGGTCACTGTTGTGGTCATTTTTGAAACTTGAGTTTGTATTTGAGTTCAAGACTTTTCTTTTGTGTTTTCCTTGGATTTTTCAAACATAAAACCAAAAAAAAATATTTCTTTTAACATCTTTTGCTATTTTTTTCTTCGGTAGAAAGAAAATGAAAATGAAAAAAAAAAAAAACTAGCTCTTTGTTAGCTAGTTAGGTCTCTTTCTTTCTTTGCATTGTTTTGCATTGTTATTTGAAAAAGAAAAAGATATTAGCAATAGGATTTTGTTTTCTTCTCATATTGAAATCATTTCAAAAGAAAAATAAGAATTAAATTCTGTTTGTTTCTCTTGAAAGTTGCATTGTGCATTTTGCATCAGGAAAGGAAAAAATTGCATTTCAAGGTTTGAAGGATTGTTCATGCATTTTTTATTTTTTGAAACTCTTTTTCATTCAAGAATT
>JASDQU011504970.1:8655-23112 GCA_032191745.1 Picea mariana | reverse complement strand
TTCAATTGTAGATAAGAGTGCTAGGTGTGTTTGTTCTGGTGAATGGATTTTTCTTCTAGTCTCAACTCCTGCATCTTTGTTTCCAATAATATGATCTGAAGCATGATTCTTATGTATTTGTTTTCTAGGTGTCTTTGGAGATACTTGTTGAACTTTCTCTTCTGTTTCTGTCAGATTCTCTTCATCTTCTTCTTCTACTTCATCTTCTACTTCTTCTTCTTCGAAAATTTGTTCCATTGACTTGTTTTCTTCTTCCTTTGATTCTGGTCTTCCTGTTTCATCAATTGTTACGTTGATGCTTTCCAAAACTTTGTTCAATCTTAGATTGTAACACTTGTATGATTTCCTTGTACTTGAGTAACCAAAAAGTAATCCTTTTTCCACATGAGAGTCAAAATTTTCCATTCTTCCATCTTCTCTTTTGATGTATCATTTGATTCCAAAAACTCTGAAGTGCTTCACATTTGTTGGTCTTCCTTTCCATAGCTCGTAGGGATTTTTATCAGTGTTGTTTCTGAGCATTACTCTGTTTTGAATGTGAATTGTTGTATGCACTTCCTATGTCCAAAATATATCTGTCAATTTGGAAACCATTAGCATTGTTCAAGCCATTTCCTATACTGTCCTATTATTTCTTTCAAGAACTCCATTCTATTGAGGTGTCCTAGAAATGGAGAATTGCCTTTTTATTCCTTGACTACTGCAGTAGTCCATAAATTCCTTTGAAGTGAACTCTCCTCCATTATCAGATCTCAAGCATTTGATTCTTGAATCTATCTCATTTTCAATCATTTCCTTGTAAATCTTGAAGTTTTCAAAATCTTATGACTTGTTCTTGAGAAATCAAACTGTAGTCATTCTTGTATAATCATCAACTAATAACATAAAGTATCTCTCACCTTTTAATCCCTTTCTTGTAGTTGGTCCAACTAGATCAGTATGGACAATTTCCAGTGGTATTGTTGTTGAATATTCCTTTGATTTGAACCTGGTCTTTGTTTTCTTTCCTTGTTGACAATGCTTGCATAAAATGTTGGTTGGTCTCGTGATCTGGGGCATTTCTCTGACTGCTTCTCTTTTGCTAAATTTGACAAGGTTATCAAAATTCATGTGACCCATTCTTCTATGCCATAGCCAACTTTCATCTTCCTTTCCTAGACAACACTTTTCATTTCAAATTTCACTTAACACATATATTTTGTTTGAAGTTATTGCAGCTGTACCGACCAATTTCCTTGAATCTTCTCTTCTTATCTCACACTTTTGTGAATTGAAAGTAACTTTATGACCTTGGTCACACATTTGACTCACACTTAGAAGATTATGTTTCATATCTTCTACCAGTATAACATTTGTGCCTTTTTATTCTTGTTCCCAATTTGGACTGTGCCTTTTCCAATGATTTTGGTTGAATTATCATTTCCAAAGGAGACTGATCCATTTCTTTCCTTTTCCAATGTAAGAAATTTGTCTCTATCACCTATCATGTGTTTTGAACACCCACTGTCAACATACCAACCGTGTTTCTTCTGCTTAGCTTGTAGAGAGACTGTGCATTCTTCATTTCCATATTGATCTTGCTTTCGTATCCATGTCATTTTCTGAGGTTCTTGTTTGTGACTGTTGTTATTATGTTGAGGTTCTTTAGGAGGGACTATCATTCTGAAATTTTTGGCCATGTGTCCAAAATTGTTACATTTGTAACATTCCACTTAAGTGCTCAAATATTCAAACCTATTGTAACTTCTTCTTTGTGTTTCACTAGGTCTTCCTAAGTAACCCCTTTGTGTATGACTCTCAAAGTTGTTAGTGTTCCTATTGTTAGCTCTGCAATTCACATCTTTATGTCCAAAATTATTACATGCATAACATAAACCAAAAAATGTAGTTTGATAACTGGGAATTGAAGATCTTATAAAAGAAGGTTCTCTTATGAATCCTTCTTCTTCTTGAGGCCTATCTATCTGTTGTTGATTCTGAAATCTGAATCTTCTCGGTGGAGGAGTGTCCCTGCAGTCTTCCTTGTACATCTTCGTATCCACTTTGATTGTTTCTGCATAGCTTTTTGGATTTGTTTCTTGCTCTGTTGTTTTGGAGCTTGATCCCTTTTCTGTCTGATTGTATCCAAGTCCATACTTGTCAAGATAAGATTTTTGACTGTTGATAATGTTATCCAGAACTTTTGAGATATTCTGCATATTTTTCTTTTGAATATCCTTTCTTAGTGTGACAATCTATGCTTCCAAGTTTTCAATGATATTTTCCTTTTCTTCTAGTTGTTCTTTGAGTGCTTCTTCAATTCTTTTATCTTCTTCTATTTGAACCTTCTATCTTGTGATCATTTCTTCTAGTTCTCGAGTGTCCTTTTTCTTGTCTAGTTCTTCTTGTAGTTTCTTGTTTTTCTTGTTTTCTCTTCTGATAACATCTATGGCACACATTAATTCTCCTCGATAGTCAACTTCTACCTCTTCAATTTTGTCTTCAACTTCTTCATATCCTTCTTCGACTTCTTCATATTCTTATTCAGAGTCTTCTTTGTCAGAATCATTTACTGCCATGAATAAAACTCTTCCTGTCTCACTATCACTGATTTCATCTTCATCTGATGATGAGATGTCTTCTTTGATGCATAATATTTTCTTGAAATATTTCTTTGTAGTTCTTTTTCATTTATATGTCTGTTTGCCTTTTGAGTAACCTTCATCATTTATCTTTTTCTTATGAGGACATTTGTTAGAAAAATGACCAATATCATAACAATTAAAACAAATTAAAGGAAGCTTACCTCTATGCCTACCATTGGTTCCCGTGTTCAGTCTTTTGACAAAGTTGGCCACTTCTTCATCATCTTCCGAGATGTCGTTGTTGTTGCTATATTCTTCTTGTTCCTTTTTCTTTTTCTTTGATCTTTTGGATGCTTTAAAGGCTGCTTTGTTTACATATGGATTTTCCTGTTCAGTTCTCATTTCATATGTTGTGAGGATTCCATGCATTTAGTCCATGTTTATTGAGTTCAGATCCAATTTCTTCTAGTGCTGATATCTTAGGGTTGAATCTCATAGGAAGAGATCTTAGTGACTTTTGAACAATTACAAATTCTTCGATTTCTTCTACCAATGCTATGATTGCATTCACTTTTTCATCAAATCTTAAGAAGTAGGTTGCAATATTCTCATATTCCTTCATTTTTAGTTGTTCGAACTGACCTCTGTAAGTTTGAAGTTTTGCTTCTTTGAATTTTGTATCTCCTTCATAAATATTTCAAAGCTTGTCCCAAATATCTTTGGCAAATTTACAATGTGCAACTTTGGTGAATATTGTTTCATTGAGACCATTCAAAAGTGCATTTGTAGCTTTGGAATTATTCTGAACAAGTTTCAATGCTTTGTCATTTGTTGGTGGAACTGCTAGTACTGTGTATCCATCTACAATTGATTTCCAAATTTCAAACCCCTGTTCTTGTATATATGTCTTCATCCTTATGCTCCAAAAAGCATACTTCTGTCCATCAAAGTGTGGTATTCCATTTTTATATGACTTGGTACTCTCCATGATCTACATTTCAATGGTTAAACTGATTTTTCAAGGAACCTGCTCTAATACCAATTGTTGGATTACTGAGAAGGGGGGGTGAATCAATAATAACGTAATTATAATCATTTTTCTCCAAATAATCCAAGTGTCATATCAATGTAGAATTATTATCCAATAATGAGCAATAAGAAATGAACAATCACACACATACACAATACACTAATGTTTTATATGGAAACCCAAATCTAGATAAAACCACAGAATGATTTATCTAATATGTCTTGAAGAATTACATTCATTGGAAGCACCAACTTCCTTTGTTTTCTAGTTGCAAATGGTAGGAGGCTCCAACCCCCTAGTTTCTCAGGCTACAACCTGAGGGAATCTCCAATTCCCCAATTCTCTGGATACAACCAGAAGGAGGCTACAACCCCCCATGTTCATCGGCTACAACCAGAAGGTGACTACAACCACCTTTCCTTGCCCTGTCCAACCGACCTGAAGTAGAAGTAGAATGATGGAACCATTGTCACACTATCACTATGAGATATACCATTGTAAACATGTACCAATAAACTTGAACCATTCATTAACCATGCATCAAAATGTACCTCAACCTGCAATCAACTTGTACCATAAACAAGTGCATCAACCATGCACCAACTTGTACCAAACAATCTGTAATCAACCTATACCATAAACAAGTGCAACCAACCATGTACCAAGTATGTACCAATCATGTGTCAAGTAATCATCAAATATGAGTCATCAATATGTACCAAAATCATCAACTATACACCTCATGTATGTTCCAACTCATCAACTACTTGTCTCAACCATGTACCCAACTTGTACCTCAACCAAACACCCTCATCAATTTCATCATCCAAATATGATTTGTAACTCTATAATAGACCTAGTGTATATGATCACATACATTTAATGAATAAATATCTGAAACTGATACACAATGTTCTTCAGTGTGTTTTATGAAATTCCTCTAGGTGCCACTACTTGGAACCTCTCAGAAAATGAGTTATGTCAAAAATGGCACACCTTGTTGAATTATGGCTTATTCTAGAGAACAACATTGTAGAGGATGCCCCGCACAAAATATTTGTTGAATTTCTCTGAAACTTTTACAAAGAATACTACATATTGTACTCTAACCAACACATTTTGTCTTACTAAATTTGGATCTGTTATGAAGACGTTATGGCATTTTTACCTGAAACACTTATTTTTTACTAGTTTCAGGACTAGCCACAAACCCTATTTTACACGGAGTGTAAATCCACAAATACAATGACAAACAAGCTAAATGTTTTACCATAGATACTTGGATATGTTTCCTCAATTCAATAGAAATTTCACGGTCTGAATCATTCTATAGAAAAAGGTATTGTGAAAATGGTGAGATGACCTGAAAAAACCATACCTTAGAGAGCATCATCAAAATAATTTATCCTTCCTTGAATTCCGGTCTTCTTTTCTTCAATTTCCTTGGAAATTCAACTTATATATCCTTTGGTTACCTCAGACACCTATAGGTATTCAATATGCTCAAATTTGTCTTAAATGAGAGAGCCTTTCCTCTTATTTATACTCTCCAAGTAGCTTCCTTAAAAACATTTTCTAGGTCACTTTGCCCACTTTCCTTATTTTAGGGTTAACCCACTTCTAATTTCTCCATTAAATTTATTATTGAATTAATTTATTTTGTATTTACTTTGAATTATAGTACACTCATCACTTCACTTTATTATTTACCTTTTAAAATCTCTTTAACCACTTTGGCTACTTTGACCTTTTTGGGCTTCTAGATGACATATGAGGGTCCTCCAACTTCGTAAGACCATAACTCTCAAACCATAAGGAGTTATGTGACATTCCACATAACAACAGAAATGGAATAACATTTAATATCCATATAGAATAGTATTACCTGAAATTATATCAAAACACATATCATTATACATCAAACAAACTTGGGTCCATTACCCAAACCTGGGTTCTTCAACTTCTCATGGCCATAAGTCTCTAACCGTGAGGAGTTATGTGGCATTCCACATACCAAAAGAAATGGCATGACAAGCAATATCCATCTAGGATAGTTTAACTAAAAAATTCACTGGCATTCAGCTCATTATTCCACAAATAAGCATGGTTTCTCTAACCATACTTCTAGGATAACTCAATTCACAAAGCGTCTTCCCATGAGGGATTTCACCATAAGGGGACCACTTTGGAGTTCATCCATTTCTACTTATTATCAACCATGACAAGACAATAATGAGTCATATTTACATCAAACAATCTTGGGTCCATTACCCAACCTTCGTGCTACGGGGCTTTCTTCAAGGGTTGACATCAATGACAACCAACCTTAATCAACATCTCCATGGTTTGAGATATATGAATTCTATTCATGAAGGAAATTTTAGCAGAGGTTACAGGCCTGCCTAACACAGGAATACAATGGACTGAAAAATATGCAACACTCAAAGAAGCTGTAGAATATTTTGCAGATCCTAGAGAGGAACTTGACAAAAAGGGAAAGGGACTTAACCCCATCACTCTCAGTGAGCCATGGAAAGAACTAGCATGTGTAATAAAGAGGTATATCACCTATGATGGAAGGTACGATGTGATCCACCCATGCCACCTAAAACTATTAGCATCTCTCAAACAATGATTAGTAATCGATTTACCATTTTTTCTAAATTCCATCTTACATGAGGTTGCTATAAGAACACAGAAGGCCAAGGATTGTGTTACTATCATTAGCCACCATGGATGAGTGAAAATGATAGTAAATAAGGTCATGAGTTAAAATCAAATAACCTAGGGTGATCTCATTGAGGCCAATAGGCCTCTACAACTGGAACAACCTGAATTGCATCATGAAAATCCACCACAAAGAATTGAGATAACACAGGAAGGGGAAGACAATGCCCAAATGGAAGTTCCATTATCCCAGCCAAAAATTTAGACATCACAGGGAGATACCACCCAAATAGAATTTCCATTACCTCAGCCTGAAATTGAGGTAGAACCCATCCAATTGGCAGAGAATCAGATATCACAACTAGAGACATCAAGGAAAAGAAGGGAAAGGATGATTGATGTCCCTAAAACCTCCACTAGGAAGAAAAGAAGAAGAAAAAGGATAGCAGAGCCTAGAGAAACCCAGGAAATGTTACAGACAAAACAACCCCCATAAGGAAATATTCAGGAAATTGAATAGACAAAACAAACCCCACAAGGAAATATTCAGGAAAATACCCAGCCATCATTGGAACACCTTACAGAGCATCTTTTTAAAAATTACGAAGTAGAAATGGCCCAAGTATTAGAGAACTTAGGTACATCAGTCATTAAAGACACAAGCAGGTCTGAAGCACCAATTTCATCCTCAAACCCTGGTGTGGACCTCCCTGACACATAAATTCCATTCCCTAAAGATGAGGAACAGGAAGAACCTCACAATGAGGTAAATAGCCCTATAGAGCAAGCTGGGCACATAGAGGAGGCAGAGGAACAATTGTTGACTAATCAATATGAGGGATACCCTGACATTTCAAAAAAACAAAAAATAGTGGGAAAAGGCCACTACAGAATAAAAAAGTTAAAAAAAAGAAAACAAGTTGTTGAGAAGAAGGGTTAAAAGGATTAAAGTATTAAAGAAAAAAGTTGGAAAACTCAAGGAAATAATTAAAGAATTGAGAAAACAATTGGAACTAGTTGAAAAGGCCCATGAAATAAAGAATACCAAAAGGCCTAGAACCCGGGGAAGGAACCCACTTCCTAGGAGAACAGTGCATACAAGTTCTGTAGGGACACAAGCAGAGTTGCCTGTCCCTGAAGAGATAGCAGAAATGGAACCTCAAGTTGAGATTCCAATAGCAGTTCAAACTAAAGAAGTGACTCCTTTGGAGGAACATGAAGTGGAACCTCAAATAGGGGCTCCAACAGCAAAAGAGACATATGCCCAACCTGAGGAGTTGCTTCCTACAAACATCCTTGCACCCCTAGATACAATTGATGCATATGCCCAAACAGATTCCCCAACCACAGAAGATGCAGTTGTTTAGACTGAGGGAGTATTTCAGTCTCTGAAACAGAGTGTCATCATTGATAGATTGGAAACATAGTGGGTGCAAACCCAAAATACCTTAACACAATGAAGAAATGAGATAGTCACTATGGAATAATATCAAAAGGTTGTTAAAAAAATAAGACCATGTCAGCAACAGAAAACGAAACGTTTGTTGAGCTTACCAGAGCCCAAGGGAAAATAAAGAAAGTCCAAAACCAAATAGAAAAATCTTTGGAGCAAATCAAAGAGATTTGTGATGTCTACAGGGATGCAATAGATTATAGGGCTCATGCCACCAATTATACATTGTTTTTATTAGAACATTATTTTTTGTTGAGGGTGAAAGCCATTAGAGTAGGTAAACCAATTAAATTCACCACTATCTCCAAGTTTGTTCCATGTTTTAGAGAGCAGGAAGAGAAAGTGAAATACTTTCTATGTGAGATTTACCTACATAACTTCATCTTGGAAGATAAAAGGAAAGAGAAACCTGGTCCTTTTATTGGGGACATACAGTTCCAATCCTTTTTGTCCTTCACCAAAAACCAAAACAGATGGGCAAAATTACATATGACCTTTCTAAAAAGGGAGAATGGGTTTGATCTCTAGATCAGAGGGGAACCTCCAAAATCCTTCCCATCCATCATGCAGCACAAGAAATTTATGAAGAGGGGAGGTGTGTTAGATTCTTTGGCCCCTATCCACCGACAAGTTACGCATTCAAGTATAGCATATTTCATGGAACTTAAAGAAGAAGCTCTTGATGCCTCCAAACTAAGATAGGATGCCTCCTCCAATGAAGTCAAGAGCAGGGAACCCTTTGGTTTCAAACAAAAAATTGTAGCTACCTTTAGAGTGGAAAGGTACACCAGAATGATCCAAGAGGAAGGAACTTCCTAGATTGGGTGCAGATATAGTCCCCCTATCATTTGGTTTCCCCTAGAAGGTTATAAGAAATATTATCAAATTAATAGGAAGAGGGAAGAAGATTCTTTTGGAAAGATCAAACGCACGAATGGGTTCAGGGAACCTGGTGAACCAACCTCTCCCCCTTACAACATCACTTCTTTACATGTAACATCTCATATTGCACGAGGACATGCAACAAGGTAAGCTGGGGGGTATGCTAAGTTGTGAAAAAGGTACAAATATCCTCCTTATTTCTATGGTTCATGATGAAAGCTTGATTGGCTTTTTCTGTTAATTAAGAATAATTAGGATAGAAAATGATTACAATGTATTCTAGAAATATTATTGATTAATGTTAGATAAATTCTAATATCCAGTTGGAATTGTTTGATTTTAGCAGAGGAATGGATAAATATTGTCGAACCCAAAATAGTTAAGGAGATTTTGAAGATATGAAGATTGTTGAAGGTTGAAGACATGAGGCGCAAAGAAGTTTGGAGGAAGACAAATTCCATATTTTGTAAACCTTATAAATAGTAAAAGAAATCCTGAGGATCTCTTGATCCTCAAGAATGCTTAATTTACCCATATCATTGTAATATATAGAGGGTAATGAATGAGAGAAGGGAAAAAAAAAAAAATTCTAAACTTTCAAAACTCAGAATTGTTCTGCACAAGCATTTTTTGTAGATGTTATACAAGTTATTGAATTAATAGAAGCTTTAAACATTTTCATCATTTGTGCATACCGAGTTTCTAGCAACAGTTCTTGTGATGACCGAGGCCCCAGTCTAAAGGAGTTACTATCTCAATCTATAATTGTATCAGTTTTATTTATGTTCTGTGAATTAAATCTCTTTTGCAATAGTTAACATAAATGCATGAGTGTGTTAATGATTTTATGTTGTTTTCTTACAGAACATAGGAATTTCAATTGAATGTTATCAATTGTTGTTCCAGTTTCCATTGTTGTAGTTTACTGCTTGACAGTTCCTCTCATTATTATCCACGTTGTTCCTTTCGCTTAAATTAGCATTTGTTGTTCCTTTTGCTTAAATTAGCATTTGTTGTTCCTTTCGCTTAAATTAGTAATTGTTGTTCCTTTCGGTTAGATTACATTTGTTTTCCCTTTCAGATAGATTACATTTTTTGTTCCTTTCAGTTAGATTACAGTCATTGTTCCTTTTCATAGATATAATTCACTACTTATTTTCAACAGGTTAAATGATCGCCAATATATCAGTTTATCAATATTTTCATGAATTCAATTGTTGTCTCTTAATTATATCAATTCAACAATTCAATTAATGCCTTTAAATTCACAACATTTTGTAGATCAGATTTCAATTATGTTAAGATCTTAGTTTCATAGTTTTAACGAATGTGTGAGGAACTTGATAGTTGATAAACTCAGATTTACTTTAACTACACAATTTTAGCCTCCACAACTATCTTCATAGACTTTGTTGACATTCTTGAGATAAAAAGATGAATCCTCGGGTTGATAAATTAATGTTAACTAAGGTTGTTTTTAGGACATCTTTAGAGCCCAACAATTCCCCCCTCTGAAATGGCAGTTGCATAGAAGAAGCAATTGGTAGTAAAAGCAACAGATTATTAGTTGATTATAGCACACTTATATAAGTTAGGGGAATATGGAGTATTGAGACGTTGTGTACTAGAACATGAAACTTTTATTATAATAGAGGAAGCATACGATGGGATTGTGGGACAAAATTATGCAAGAAAATCCATGACACAAAATATTTTATGCACAGGGATTTGGTTTTCTACACTTCACAAAGATGTGAAGGAGTATTGTCAGTCCTACGAAGTATGTCAAAGAGTGGGAAAACCATCTAGGACAGATGAAATACTGTTAAATCCACAAGTTACGTTGAAATAAATCGATAAGTGGTCCATTGAATTTGTAAGACCAATGAACCCAAAAGCAAGGAGATCTGGGGCAAGATACATCATCACTACGACAAATTACTTGACCAGGTGGGTAGAAGCAACTCCAGTTACTGATTGTACTACATATACTTCAATGAAATTTCTATTCAAGAATGTAGTCACAAGGTTTGGATTTCCACACATATTACTTAGTGATCAAGGTACTCACTTTCTGAACAGAACAATTGCAACATTAATGGAGGAGTTTCATATTCATCATCAAAAGAGTACACCATATCACCCACAAGATAATGGTACAATGGAAGTTTTTAATAAGATCTTGGAGAATGCTTTGAAAAACATCTGCAATGAAGGGAGATATGATTAGGAATTATGAATCCCCACAGTACTATGGGCTTGCAAAATAACAAGTAAGAAGCTAACAGGACATACACCTTTATGATTGGTAAATGGACAAGAAGCAATGATGATGATGGATTTCATTCTATATCCTGCACATTGTGGTAATCACTGAGCTCTAATATGTTGGAGTAGTAGAGGAGAAATTGGCACAATTATTTCAGGTTGAGGAGAACCAGGTTATTACAGGATTCCATCAGCAAGTTCAGAAATCTAGAGAGAAATCCTGGCATGATTGACACATTAAACCAAAGAAATTTCAAGTCGACAATTTAGTACTACTCTATGAAAACAAGTATCTACAACATCTGGGGAAGTTTCTCATGCACTGGTTAGGACCTTACGTGATCCAACAGATAACTGAGATGGGTGTTGTGTGGTTGGAAACCTTGGATGGAAGAATCCTGGAAGGAATTGTGAATGGAAGTCAGCTGAAACTCTATAGAGACAATAGACATCCTGCATAGTAATTTGGGGTATGCCAAAACCCCTATATTATAGTAAGTGTACCATAGTAGCAAGAAAAAAAAAAATCCAAATAAAAAGTAGAAAAATGAAAGAAAATAAATAAAAAGTAGCAATAGGGAAAAATAAAACAAGTGTTGGAATACCAAGGTATCATAACTTTCTCAACTAAACTAATCATCACACATGAAGATAACATTGTGCCAAGTTCAAAGACAAGATATGGACAAGCCTGACTGTGAAATATATATTTGTATGAGAAAAGAACCACTTCACAGGTTGACAAGGAAAACATCATTACAAGAAGACATGCATGAAAACAACAAGTAGACAGTGGGCATGATAGGTAACAAAGCATTGTATAAGCCTTATATAGGAAAAGATGTCGGAAATCATGATTAGATCAATAGTATGAAACAAGAATCATAAAGTGGATTTGGAAATTAAGGAATCATTTAGTTACCAAGTCACCAACTATGACGCCAGATTGGAAAAGGAAGTTAAGGAAGGATGAGACAGGTATACTTGGCATGAATGTAAATAATAGTGAGAAAAAGGAAACTCTAAGGCATTTTTGCATGGAAGAAAAAGAGAATAGATCTGAATTACTAGATAAATATTAAGAAACCTACATAGACACACAGAGAATGACACCACCATAGAGAATGGCACCACCAAGAATGGGAGGATCATCCGTTGCAACAAAGAAACAATTGAATCAATCCGTAGATGTGGAGGATGAGGAGTTTTTCAGAACTTCGACCCTGGTGCCAACAACATTTTTTCATAGATATTATTTACCTCCGAGGAAGGATGATGCACCCCTAGTAAGTATACTAATGAATTCCAAGTTCCCATTTCCAATATTACCAGTCCCGAAGGGCATCAGTAGCGATGAAGACATGCTCGACAAACTGGCCAACATGAAATTTATGGACCACGATATCACTGAAACATAGAAATTCCATGAGTTGGCCAGGGATCATTATTTATGCATGAAGATCGACCCCAACATACGAGCAATTCAGTGGAACCATTAGAATGGGCATCAGGCTTGGAGAAAGCAGAGATACTAAAATTATTCAAAATTCCACATTTCAGATGAAGTACATAAATCAATTCTTATGTCAAGGCATTACTCAGCTACATC
Source organism: Picea mariana (assembly GCA_032191745.1). Classification (NCBI taxonomy): domain Eukaryota; kingdom Viridiplantae; phylum Streptophyta; class Pinopsida; order Pinales; family Pinaceae; genus Picea; species Picea mariana. Next base: position 10,639 of record JASDQU011504970.1, on the reverse strand, counting down.
CATGGGGGGACACTTTGACTTGATCCCCCAGTCTTGATTGATATGGTTGCATCATGTTTTCATTTATGTTAAAGGATTAATGTCAAAGGGACAATGTCTTGTCATAGTATCATTTATGTATTGATTGATGGATTATGTTGTCATTGATATATGATGCATAGATGGATTGATGGATTAATGAATTGATCATTGGATCATGTGGTCATTCATGGCATCAATGACAAAGGGATAATGTCATAGTGATATGTTTTCATCGGTTATTACAGTTGTATTGATGTAAAGGTGACTCATTATTGTGTTGTCATGGTTGATAGGAAGTACAAAATGGATGAACTCCAAAGTGGTCCCCTTATGGTGAAAGCCCTCATAGGAAGATGCTTTTCACAGTCCAAATGGATAAGTGGTTGAGTCATCCTAAAAGTGTGGTTACATAACCCAAGTTTGATTGTGGAATAATGTAATGAAGATCATAATTTGTCAATAAAAATATCCTATATGGATACTTCTTCTCATTCCATTTTTGGTGATGTGTGGAATGTCACATAACTCCTCACGGTTAGAGAATTATGGTCATGTGAAGTTGGAGAACCCTCGTGTGTTGACTAGAAGCCCCTATAAGGTCAAAGAAGTCAAATTATTCTAGAAGCTTATAGAATAAGTTGACTAGTCAAAGTGGTTAGTCATGGGTTAAGTGGTTGCAACAAGAAAACAATTAAAAATAATTTAGTTGCAACTAGAAGTGGAGAATTTTATATTTGTAGAAAAGTAAGTTAGAAGTGGACAAGTGGTTAGAAGAGGGTTACCCCTAAAAGAAGGAAGTTGTTTAGAGTTTATTATATGAGGAAGTAGCTTGGAGAATTATAGATAAGAGAGGAAAGGTCTCTTATGAGGAACTATTTCTTAAGCATATGGAAGATCTATTTTGGTGAAAGATTTCTTGCAGGTACTCATGGTTGCATCAGAAGTTTCATAAATCTGAGATCTTGATGGTGAAAGTCTTGGAGGTTCAGAAACCCTAGTTTCTAAAGGCTAACGCAGGCTAAAGTGATCCAGGGTGCATACATACGTGGGATAAAGTGAGCCAGGGTGCATACATACCTGTGCTAAAGAAGGAAAGGGAGCATACAGTTGGGAAAGACATGGAAGACTTAAGTGAAGTGCTTGTGCCAGGTTCCTGAAGTCTTAATCAAGCTCCAAAAAAACATTCTATGGGCTCATATCTTCCATAGAAGTTTTGGTATGGTTACATGGTTGTTTTGATGGATACTTTTTCTTATGGTATGGTGAATTCCTAAGGAATTCTTAGTATGGTGGTTTATGTTGGCTAGTTGGATGAGTGAGAAACAATCTTATGTTACAGTACTGCTATGGTTGTCATAGTACAAATATTTTGGTTACTTATACATGGTTGAGGGACATTCATGTTGTATGGTTTATGGTTGATGAACATGCATAGGATGTTCAACAACATAGATTTTTTTTGATTGGTTATGGTACAAATTGGACAATGAAAGGAAGAAATGTATGTGACAGAGGTTGTAGAGTGATGCAGAGCCCCCTCTTCCTCCTTGGGCTATGTGACCTCACGGTCTATGATTATTCAAGTATTTGAGTCGGATCAACTTTTTAGGCCTCTTCTTGGCCCCGAAACCTTTTCCACAGGCCTCTATTTCTTTCCCCTCACTTGAAACAGAGAATGAGGACCTTTGAACACCCACAGAGTCTTACAAGAGACCTCGGTCCAAACCATGCGAAAAATTTGTTGATACCCAATGATTTCGTGCCTTTTCCTCCTCTTGGTACAGGTCTGAACTCACCTGAACCTCTCGGGCACTTTTCCTAGCCTCCCATGTCTTCAATTCTGATTTTCAGCCTTTATCCTTTTTTCCTCTAGAAGAAACTACATGTGACCATGGGATATGACCAGGTGTCTACTCAAAGGGTGCTTAGGAGCTTCAAGCTACAAGTGTTTTCACTTCACCAC
>JASDQU011504964.1:0-23102 GCA_032191745.1 Picea mariana | reverse complement strand
CACCCCCCCAATAGTCCGCCACTTTCGTCAGGCCCACCTGCATGGCTGGAACGCAGATTTGCCCAGCCCAGTCCTCCTGGTCCAGAGTGGGCCATTGCTGCCAGGAATCTTTCCAGAATAAGGCTATTTTCCCATCTCTGATTTCCCAGAAGGCGTGCTGGGTAATGAGGTGTCTGTTTTTCTTGGTAGCTGTCCAGACTAGGGATCCCGGTGTGTCCTCGTTCCATCATATGAGGTTTTTTTCTGCTACCGCTGGGGTTTTTTTCTGCTACTGCCAGCGCGTATTTCTTCCTCCATAGGCGGGCCCAAAGATCCCTTGGGTGTTTGAGCCACCTCCACCATATTTTTGCGCTGAGGATTTTATTCATGATGCTGGGATCCCTTAGTCCAAGTCCTCCTTGTGCTTTGGGCCGACAGATTTTGTCCCAGCTAACCAGTGCTATTTTCTTCCCTGTGTTGAAACCTTGCCACAGGAAGTTCCTCTGCAAGATTTTGATGGTTGCCAGTACGAAGGTAGGGGCCGCCAGCATCGAGAAGATGTAGGTGGGGATGGCCTAAAGAACCGCACAGAGAAGAATGAGCTGGCTAGGAAGATTTAGAGCTCTAAGGGTCCAGGAAGAGAGTTTTTTAGTGAAGGAAGAGAGTATCTATTCCCAAGAGGAGTTTCGCAGGGCATTATCGATCAAAGGAACACCTAGGTATTTGGACGGAAGGGAGCTTTTTTGAAAACCTAAGAGGTCATAGATATGTCTTTGGACTGGAGGGGGCGTATTAAAGAAAAAGATGAGGGATTTGTCTTTGTTGCAGTCAATACCTGAGGCGTCCGAGAAAGTCTGGAGGATTTGGAGAATGGAGTTTTCTTCTCTAACCGTTGGAGTGCCCATCAGGAGAGTGTCATCCACGAATTGGCTATGTGAAATAGGAGGGGAAATGCCATGCAGCGATAGACCTTTCAGAACGCCATTCTCTACTGCTCCTTGAATGCTTCGGCTTAGGCCTTCTGCTATAATTATGAAAAGGAAGGGGGAGAGGGGGTCCCCCTGTCTGATTCCTCGTGAAGGGGTGAAGGGGCGAGCTGGGATGCCATTGACAAGGATGGAGAAGAAAGCAGTGGAGGTGAGGTTCAGGATCCAAGTCACCCAGAGTTTGTCAAAGCCGAAAGAAAGGAGCAATTCCTTCATGTATTCCCAACTTATCTTGTCAAAGGCCTTGGAGAGGTCTAGTTTTAGTAACATACCTGGCGTTTTGGTTTTCTGGAGAGAATGAATTACCTCGTGTGCCAGGATAATGCTGTCTAAGATTTGTCTGCCTTTGATGTAACCAGATTGTTCCTGAGAGATAATGGTAGGCAAGATGGGCTTGAGTCTGTGAGCTATTACCTTTGTCAGAAGTTTATAGATGACATTACAGAGAGAAATGGGTCTGAACTATTTTGGATGATGAGCTTGTCCCTCTTTGGGTATGAGAGTGAGGAAAGTGGCATTAAGAGCTTGAAGGACATGTCCGGTGGCACGGGAGTCCTCAATAATTTCCCAGACCTCCTTTCTTATCATCGGCCAGCAGTGGTGGAAGAAATCGCTGGTGAAACCGTCTAGGCCCGGAGCTTTACTATTGGGGGTGTCTCACAGCGCCTGATCCACCTCCTCAATGGTGATAGGCCAAAGTAGAGCTGTGTTCTGCTCTTGGGTGACGAGGGAAGGCACATGTTGCATTATTTTGGCAATGGCTTCTGATCTGTTCATGGATGGCTCGGTGAGTAGGTTCTTATAATAGTCTGTCAATGCTGCAGCCATGTCTTCATGGTCGTGTAAATGCTCACCTGTGTCAGAGGTTAAATGCATGATTGTGTTTGAATGGCGTCATTGCATGACCGATCTGTGGAAGAACTTTGTGTTGCGCTCCCCCTCTTTGAGCCACTGGACGCGTGACTTCTGCCTCCATAATATCTCTTCCTGTGCTTTCCTAGTGCCCAGTTGTTGATTAATTTCTACTTCCTGGGTTTTCAGATCATCTGTTAAGCCGCTCGTCCGGATCTGATGTTGTATATTCTCCATTTTCTCTGACAGTTGTCGCTGGGAATCAAAGATGTTGCCAAAGGTATTCTTATTCCAAGTTTTAATGAGTTGTTTGAGATTTTTTAATATTTGCTGAAATCTGAACATCTTGGAGCCCTGTGTAACTTCTGCCTATTCCCACCAGTATTGGATTTTAGCCTCAAAGTCTGGATGGTTGAGCCAAAATTGCTCTAACCTGAAAGGTTTTCTTCCTGGTGTAGCTGGTACTTCTATCCACAGCTGGATGGGACAATGATCTGAGCCGTGAGTGTTTAGTATGCTCGCCTCCATGGACATGCCTTCCATCATAAGGGGGTCAGAAATTAGAAAGCGGTCCAGTTTGCAAGCAATCTGGTGAGCTCCTGTTCTTCTGTTGGTCCATGTAAAGATGCCATTGGTGGGTTCCAGGTCAATCAAGTTGAGGTTGTCGATGAGGCTATTGAATTCATTGGTGTCTTGATCCAGGTGTCGGGAACCTCCTCTTTTCTCTTCCAGGTTCCGAATGAGATTATAGTCGCCCCCTATGATCCAGTGCTTGTGTCTGAGCAAGCTATGGAGATAATCCAGGCTTCTGAGGAAGGTATGTTTTTCCCTGGGGTTGGCTGGGCCATAAACATTAGTGATGTGACCCGGTTTGTTAGATCATATGAGTCTGTAGTCGGTGGTGATGGACCATCGAGTGGTAGTGAAGTTTTCTAGCTTTACTGTGGCTGGGTTCCAGAGAACAGCCAGTCCTCCCGCTATGCCTGTAGCCGCTATTGACACCGCTTCCCCTTGCTTCCAGTAATAAGGGAGAAGATTATTAAGGTCTTCAATTGAGCATTTTGTTTCCTGAAGTAATAAAATATCCGGTTTCTCTGCAAAGATCAAATCCCATAGCAATTTTTGTTTGCTACGTCCATTGAGGCCTCTTATGTTCCAAGAGATTATCTTCATGATGAAAGGGGGGTGGGGAGGGGAGGGAAGCTATCTGAGATTAAGTGAATTTGCCCTGAATTTACCATAAACTGCCCTATTTCCTGTATGAGTGTGGTTGTGGACTTTCTACCTCATTTCTTGTCATCTTTCAGGTTTTTCCCTTGATTCTTCGTGTGGTTGTCCTGTATCCCTAGACTTTTGCTGGATCGTGCTGAGGAGCCTGTAGAGGAATTGATAAAGATCTTGTGGACCTTCCTCAGTTGATCCCGAGGTATGGTATAAAGTTTTTGCTGCCTGTAGGCATGTTCAAGGTGTTCCAAGTCCACCCCAGCCAGATCTTGCTCTTCGGTGTCCATCTCTGCGTCCCCATCTTCGAGTTGCAAGGCATCTATCTGGTTCTCTTCTGTAGATTGTGGAATCTGGTCAGTTTTCTTTCCTTGTGGTTGCTTATCTTCCTCCTATTTCTTGGAAGAGGAGGTGTTGTCCACAGGTTTCTCCTGAGGAGTGGTGTTTGTTGCAGGATCCTCGGGCTGATCTTGTAAGATAGCAAATGTGTTACATGTGGAGGGATCTTTACTTACTTGGTTTTGTTGCCGTCGGCCTGCTTGTCGTTGTTTCCCCCTAGTTGAGCGAAGCCATCCTTGTCTTTGTCGTCTTCTGAGTTTCCTTCCTTGGGGGCCGCATTAAGGGGGCATTCTCTGAATAAATGCCCATGTTCATGGCACTTTCGGCATCTGAAGGGAATGTGTTCATAGTCAATGGTTTGTATCCAATCTTCGTCCTGGTATTCAAGGGTAATGGTTCCTGGCAGTGGTTTTTCTATGTTTAGATACACACAGATACGCGCATACGAGGTGTATCTCCTCTGTTTTGTGGCCTCGGAGGACTTTACATAGAATCCAATAGTGTTGCCTATACCCGCCAGGACCTCTTCCAACCAGAATTCTTGAGGGAGGGAGTACAAACGGATCCATACTGGAGCATGGGGGAAATCTTCTTTTTCATGGCTAAATCTCTCGGTCCAGAATCTTAGGAATAGCCCAGCCGAGTTAAAGAAATAAGGTCCCCCATCAAAGATGCGGGTGTGGTCCTCAAGATTATGCAGAATGATTGTAAAAAAACCCTTTGAGCCTAACTGTAATTCGTAGTGCCCTTTTGGTTTCCACCAGTATTGTATCCATTTGATTAGATCTCATTCTGATGGCCACAACCCTAAAAATTTTCCTACCAGAGCATGGTCTCTCATGTACTGTTTCTGCTCCTCTATCCTGGGAGAGTTAACTATGTACTTTGGAGCTTGCGGTGCTTGAGAAATGCACTTACCAGGAAGCCAAGGCGATGATGCTGTAACAGGGGCTGCTGGGTGTTCCAGATCAATGTCCATGTCGCGATCTTTAAAGGTGCCTTCCGTGATGAGTGTTGCTCGCAGATCCGGCGGCGGCTCAAAGGACGGCCGTTTAAACCTCTCTCCACCACTGCTGTTTGTTGTAGCTTCACTGTAGGAGGTGTCGACTCGGCCTCCTTCCTTCGGAATCATGGCCCTCACGGGCCGATGAGTGTGGTCACTCAGTTTTGGCTTCAAACCCTAAGTCAGTGGCTAGGTCTTGCAGAGCGCATGTTTTTAGATGTATTTGATAACTGAATTCATTATGGACTTTTCTCGTAGTTGCAATTGACAAAATAAAATTGTTATAAAAAATCCATCCACCTGTAATTCCTGGTTTCTTGTAGCTTACTCTAGGCCTAAAAATATTGTAGTGGTTGGTGATCTATGTGCATTATGGTCTCCTTTCCCATCATATATTTCTTCCACTTTTAGAAAGATTGTACCAATGCATAGAGATCCTTGTCGTAAGTAGGCTAGTTGAGAACCTTCCGATGAAATACTTGATCCAAAAATGGAAGGAATTAATAACAAATTGATGTTAACAAGATGCTCATGAATGATTAAAGAGTTCATAAATCATAGACCATGATGCAAATAAGAGAAGATAACAACAATAAGAAAGAGAAATAGACAACAAGAACTTGTTAACGAAGTTCACCAATGTGTGGTTACATCTGCGGGCCCGCTTCCAAGTGGAGGACCTCTTTATTGATCTTTAAATGCTCAAGTTATCTTTACAATGGCTCTTTTCTATTACAAACTGGCTTCTGATATGTTTTACAAGACCTCCTTGTGCAGATGCACACATGCCTCAACAAGCTCCTCTCAAAACATGACTAAATGCCCCTCAAAACATGAGAAATGGGCCATAAACTCAAACTCTTATTTACATTCCCTGCATACAAAGTACCCTCTCAAGCTCAATAAGCCTAGTTTATATAGTTTTTGGGCTCGGTTAGAGAAGCCCAACTTCCCACAAATATATGGCCTCATTTTGGGATCAAATCCCCCTCCAAATGACCAAGAAATCTCCAAAACCGCCCAATTTGGGCCAAAACTATAGTCAAAAAACCACTTTGTAACAAAAATCAAGTTTATCCCCTCTCTCTTGGGCACGCACACTTAAAATAGGTTCATATGAATTAATATGGCCAAGTGCCAGCCCCCTGGGGGCTGTGCATTGGCCCTTACTCCGCAAGCCCTGGTCGTATGGTTTAATTGATGGAACCTTGTCCCGAACGGTGTGCCGATCGACCTGACCTCTTGTCGCCGCCCCCGATTCATATGGTGGAAAGTGGACTATTGGACCATGGTCCCCACGCCCACCGAGCTGAGTCATGGAATGTAGTGTCGGTATAAATGTGGGGTTGTATGGAGTAATGTGATCGTGGTTTGGGGCTAGGCCCCATCCCCTTTCCGTCTCTGCCCATACCTTTATATCACTTTAAATATTAAAATGTGGCCCTATTATAACAAGTAAAACAGTGGCAGGTTGGTAACCAGTGCTCCCAAAGTGCTCCCCTTGCTAGAAGTCAAACAATCGATTCCCATGGAGCTCAAAAATTTTACTCGACCAACAAATGATGGGGTGCCACATGGCACCGTTTAACTTGCCTATGAATGGTACACTTTTCAAGTTCTGAATGGTCCACATCTTCCACACCTTCCCAGTCAGTATACCCATCCTCTTCCACGTCATCATGATGACATCAGCATTTACTTTCTGATTGTTGTCTGTTGACATTTTGCTTGTTTGGGAAATTGATCAGAGTGTGATAACTCTCACATACAGTGTCAGTTTTAGGAAGTAAATATATGGATGGAATCAACGTGAAAATAAAAATGCAATGGAATTGGTTTCATCCGATTCTGAGAACTTTCATTTTTTAGCATTTTCTAGACCCGAGGAGCCTCCTGGATCATTCCTCCCCACTTGGGAGCTTTTGGACCACCAAAATTATGGTATCAGTTAGTAAATAAGTGAGGATAATGTTTCCTCACTTTTTTGGTCTCCATCCACTTGGTCTGACTTGTATTTGTGCCCTTCAATCCCACTCAAATATACTCCACATCACCTCGGCGAGAAGTACAAACTCTTTTGTCCAAAATGGTGTCTTCCTGCAAGTGATTCATATACTCAAGAGTAAAATATTCTATGGTAGGAATATGAACATTCTCTCCTTGATCCTTGATCATAGGAGGGTCATACAATCTCAAGTTTTCCACATTTACAACTGAATAAATTTTTAACAGGAAAGCATTAGTACCAATCTTGTCTAAAATTTTGAAAGGACCATAACAAATTGGTTTTATCTTTTTACCTTCTCCTTGCATCCTTTCCTTACTGATGTATAACCATACTTGATCTCTTGCTTTGAACTAATGATCAACTCGATGCATATCATGCCTCACCTTGTACTTGGCTTGGCTTTTCTCCAACTGCTCCTATACTGCCTGATGAATCATCTGGATCCGTTTAATGAACGTTGTAGCCCTGCCCACGTCACTGTGTCCTTCTGCTGCAATGTCTTTCCCAAAGAAAAAATCCAAAGGATATTTTGGCAAGTACCCCAAACATGTTTCAAATTGAGATCTCTGAGTAGAATAATGCTTGGCTCGATTATACGCATGTTGCACATAACACAAATGTTCATCCCAAAGCTTAGGATGTTTGTTGAAATATGCCTGAAGTAGATACTATTATGTTCACCACCTTTGTCTGCCCATCTGTTTGTGGATGAAATGTTGTTCTGTTCTTTATCCTGGTGTCCATAATTTCCCACAAGATTGACCAAAATTTCCCCATGAACCTGCAATCTCGATCATATACAATAGAAGTAGGTAACCCAAAATGAACCCATACATTTTCAAAGAAAATTTGAGCTATTTGTTCAGTTGTGACTTGATTTTTACAAGGAATTAGAACACACATCTTGCCGAACCTATCCACAACTACATACAAGTAATCATGACCTTTTCTAGACATAGGAAAACCCCCGACAAAATCCATAGATACACTTTCCCATGGTCTAGAAGGAATAGGAAGTGAACTGTACAATTCTAGCTTTATTTTACTTGGTTTTCTTATTGCACACATAGTACATCCTTTTACATACTTAGACACATTTTCATGCATTCGAGGCCAGTAACAAAATCTTTGTAACTGAGCAACTATTTTTTCTACACCAAAATGTCCTGCTATAAGAGAAGTATGTGCCTCTCTGATTACATGAAATCTTTCACTTTCTGGAATACATAATTTTCCCAAATGATACAAAAGTTTGTCTTTAATATGATAATTCAATTCTTCTTCTCTTTTACCATGACTTAAAGTTGCATAAACTTCCTAAAAATCTTTGTCCTCAACATATTGTTCAATGTAACTTTCATGAGTAATTAAATTGTGCTTAAGGATTGTAGCAATCGTACTAGGAGGTCTTGATAAAATATCAACAACTTTATTATGAATGCCCTTTTTATATCCGATGACCAAATGAAATTTCTGAAAAAACCCCATCCATTTAAAATGTCTTGATTGTTGTAGCTTAGTTTTTGATTGTAGATACTGTAATGGTTAATGATCAGTATGTATTATTGTTTCTTTTCCCATTAAGTAATGTTTCCACATTTTACCACTTTGTACTGAAGAATACAATTCTTTATCATAGGTTGGATAGTTAATTATTGTTGTAGTGAAGGTCTCGGAATGATAGCATATGGGCTTTCAATGTTTCATCATCACTGCCCCCATTGCATAGTCACTTGCATCAATTTAAATTTCAAAAGACTATTGGAGATCTGGAAATGCTAGAACAGGAGTTGCACTAATTTTTAATTTCAAAGTATAGAAAGAATTTTGTTGGCTTCCTCCCCACTGAAATCCCCTCTTCACACTTGTCAATGCATGTAAAGGTGATGCAATTAGAGAGAATTTTGCAATAAACGTCCTCCAATATTGAGTTTCCCCCATGAAGATTCTTACTTCAGTTACATTTGTAGGCTTTGCCCAATTTACAATGACCTCAACTTTAGAGGTATCAATCTTAAGCTCTCCACCCCCTACAATGTAACCCAAATATACAAGAGATGTTTTTCGAAATTCACATTTCGACAAATTTACAATTTTTTTTTCTCTATGCAACACTGAAAGTATCTGCCTAACATGTTGGACATTCTCTTCACTGGTCCTACTGAAAATAAGAATATCATCTAAGTATAGTATTACAAACTCATCAATGAATGGCCTGAATACATCATTCATTACCCGCATAAAAGTAGCAGGTGCATTAGTAAGCCCAAATGGCATCACTAACCATTCAAATAATCCATGTTTTGTTTTAAAACCAGTTTTCCATATATCCTATTCAGCAACTCTGATTTGATGGTAACCACTTCTTAAGTCTAACTTAGTAAAATAAACCACATGTTTCAATTGATCTAATAAATCATCAATGCGAGGCAAATGGCAACGATTTTTTACCATGATCTTGTTCAAGGTTTGGAAGTCCATGCACATACACCATGTGTCATCTTTCGTTGGCACCAGGATGATAGGTGACCCACATGGAGAAGCACTTGGTTTGATGACCCCTTGTTCAACCAACTCTTGTACCTATTTCTTTATCTCTGCATTTTCTAAAACTGATAACCTGTACATTCCAATGTTAGGAAGAGGAACATCCTGTTGCAACTGTATCTCATGTTCAACTTGTCTCTTTGGAGGTAATCCTTTCGGGACTTGAAATATATCATCATATTCAAAAGCAATTCTAACTAAGTCATCTTTCAACTTTGTATCACAATCTTTGAAAGTATCAATTCCGACAGTGTCTTTAGCTTTTACAACCATTAGTAAATATCTCTTACTGACCTTTACGTCAATTCTCTTCATTTTCCCCGAGTTGATCTGTGATAGATTCAATTTCTTCTGATGAGCCCTTACAACATATTCTTTTCCATCTTTAATTAATTGATACTTATTGTCTTCATGATAGAATATTTCCTTTCTATCATACAGATATGGACACTCAAGTACAATACCACATATATCTAGTGGAACAACATCCAACTCAACCTCATCTATAAACTCTAAATTGATAGCAAACTTTAGGAAACATTGTCTGTTCACTTGCAATTGATTATCATTATGAATCCATCCTAAAGGATATGGTTTCTTATGAGGCTTAGTGATTAATCCCAATTTTTTAACAATTGTCTCTGATATCAAATTTACTTGTGAGCCACTGTCAAATAGAGTATCAATTTTTGTATGTTTGGAAATGAATCTTATGTGAAAAAGTTATGTTTGTTTGACCTCATCAACTTCATTATGAACTTTTAAAAACTAAATTGAAGAACTTGTACTAGCTTCATAATTTTTACCTTTGATTCCTATGACTGTGACCTTGGTCTCATCTCCCGAATCAGACCCCAAATCTGTTTGAGTTGTTGCAGTAGTCTTTGGCTTCCCTTTATGCCCAAACTTTTTCGGTTTCAATTCTGGGTGAAGGATCCAACAAATATCCTCACTATGGTCGTCTTTCTTACAATGAGTGCATGTAGGTTTTTCCCGATTCATTGTATTATTTTTCTTCCCTTTGAACTTCTCTTTACCCTTGCCTTTGAATTTTCCTTCAATAGGTTTAATTGGTTTTACAAAATCAACATTTACATTCTTGCCTCTAGATTCAAGATGAGTTTCTTGCACACACACCTCATCTAAACTAGTTGGATTAAACATAAGAATGGTATGTCATAAATAATTATGCAAACCACCTATATACCTAAGCAATGTCTCTTGAGTATCCAATGGTATTCCCAACAATAAATCTCTTTTTCGAAACTCATGTGTATAACTTTGAACAATTTGTCCTTTTAACTGTCTAAAGTTCTGCCATGACATAATAACTTGTTGTGTGTAAGCTAGAGGATACAATTTCTGTCGTAAATAAGATGAAAAATCAAGCCATGAAGAGAGATTCTTACTGAAATTTTTAATATCCTATTTAGTCTTGAGACTAGCAAGTTGGATCATAGTCTCCTCATCTATGATTTTCTGTATCCTGCAATACACTTCAATTTGTCTTATCCAATTATCTAACTTTTCCACATTTAGTTCTCCATCATACAAAGGAAACTCAAACTTAACATCAAGTTTTAACAAAGGCATGTTAGACTTATGCTTATGTGTTCATTTTTGTATGGTAGATGTTGTAGAATGAGAACTAGAATTTGAAGTAGAACTTGAAGAAGAAGGAGAATATGGTGGTGAAGGTGGTGAAGGAGGAGGCTTTGAAGATTCTCCTTTCCCTTCACTTTTTCCCTTCGTGAAAATTTCTCCTAAAACCATTTTCTTTCTCTCCATAAATCATCATATAATACTTTGACCATTTCTAACATGGAGAAAAATGCTTCTTCTAACTTCTTGGTTCATGGAGAAGTTTCTCCTTCTGAAGCCATTCTTTTCTTCCTAAAAAATCGTTCTATCTCATAAATGAATTCAGCCAATGATCCTTCTCCTCTCTGATATTTGGATCTTGTGAGCATCCAATCCTGCACTTGTTAAACCTTCCAAAACAACCAAAATCTCTGATACCAAAACACTTGATCCAAAAATGGAAGGAATTAATAACAAATTGACATTAACAAGATTCTCATGAATGATTAAATAGTTCAACCATCATAGAACACACTGCAAATAAGAGAAGATTACAAAAATAAGAAAGAGTAATAGACAACAAGAACTTGTTAACGGAGTTCACCAATGTCTGGCTACATCTTCGGACCCGCTTCCAAGTGGAGGACCTCTTTATTGATCTTTAAATGCTCAAGTTCTATTTACAATGTTTCCTTGCTATTAGAAACAGGTTCTAATATGTTGTACAAGACCTCCTTGTGCAGATGCACACATTCCTCAACAATCTCCTCTCAAAATATGACCAAATGCCCCTCAAAACATGACAAATGGGTCATAAACTCAAACTCTTCCTTACATTCCCTGCATACAAAGTACCCTCTCAAGCTCAATAAGCCTAGTTTATATATTTTTTGGGCTCAATTAGAGAATCCCAACTTCCCACAAATATCTTGCGTCTTTTTGGGATCAAATCTCCCTCCAAATGGCCAATAAATCTCCAAAAACGCCCAATCTGGGCAAAAGCTATAGTCAAAAAACCACTTTGTAACAAAAAATCAAGTTTAGCCCCTTTGACCTGGGTGCACGCACTTAAAACAGGGTCATATGACTTAATGTGGCCAAGCGCTAACCCCCTTAGGGGTTTCATGCTGTCTCTTACTCCGCAAGCTCCAGTTGTATGGTTTAATTGATGGAACCCTGGCCCGAACGGTGCGTCGATCGGCTCGACCTCTGGTCACTGCCCCCGATTCATATGGTGGAAAGTGGAGTATTGGACCATGGTCCTTGCGCCCATTGAGCTGAGTCATGGAGTGTAGCATTGGTATAACTGTGGGGTTGTATGGAGTAATGTGATCGTGGGGTGGGGCTAGGCCCCAGCCCCCTCCCGCCTCCACCCATACCTTTATAGCACTTTAAATATTAAAATGTGGCCTTTCTATAACAAGTAACACAGTGGCGGGTTGGTAACCAGTCCGCCCAAAGTGCTCCCCTTGCCATAGGTGAAGCGATCTATTCCCATGAAGCTAAAAACTTTGGCTCGACCAAAAAATTATGGGGTACCACGTGGCATCCCATGTCTAGGCCATGTGGCACTGTTTAACTTTCCTGTGAATGGTACACTTATCAAATGCCGAATGGTCCACGTCTACCACACCTACCCAGTCATCATAGCCATCCTTTTCCATGTCATCTTCCAAGTGTCACGATGGCACGTCAGCATGATGACATCATGCTAACGTCAGCATTGACTCTTTGCCTGTTGACTATTGACTTTTTGCCTATTTGGGAAATCGATCAGAGTGCGATAACTCTCGCATACGGTGTCAGTTTTAGGAAGTAAATATACAGCCAGAATCAGTGCAACGATCTGGAAGCAATGGAATTGGTTTCATACGATTACGAGAACTTTCATTTTTTTGCATTTTCTGGACCTGAGGAGCCTCCTGGATCGATACTTCAAAATGATAGATAACGTGCCTTCCTCCTTGCATAAGTATTTCTCCCATGGAATACCCACTTGCATCTATCTCCACTTCAAATGGATTCTACAAGTTTGGTAGTGTGAGCATTGGTGCTTGAATGGTCTTTCTTTTTAGCTCATCAAAGGCCTTATGTTGATTCTTCTCCCACTAGAAACTATTACCACTAGATGTTATGGCATGGACTGGTGCAACTACCACTGAAAATGAAGCTATGAACATCCACAAATATTGTGTTTCCCCAACAAAAATCCTAACTTTAGTGACATTTGTAGGAACTGGCCATTTCATGATGGTCTCCATCTTTACGGGATCTATCTTGAGCTCCCCTCCACCAATCAGATACCCCGAATACACCAAAGACTACTGATAAAACTTGGATTTCTTGAGATTTTCCAACAACTAGTAATTATTCAGAGTCTCTAACACTTGAATAAGATGTGATATGGGCTCCTCCAAGGTAGCACTATAAAACAATATATCATCCAAATAGACAATAACAAATGAATCTAGATAAGGGCGTAAAACAACATTCATTAGTCTCATAAATGTAGTTGGTGTGTTGCATAAATTGAATGGCATAAGAATCCACTCATACAAACCTTTCCTTGTCTTGAAGGAAGTATTCCAAGTATCTTCTTCTTTGACTCATATTTGGTGATATCCTAATTTCAAATCTAGCTTAGTGAAGTACTTGGCATGTTGCAGCTGGTCCAAAAAAGCATCGATCCTTGGCAAAGGGTACTGATTGTTCAATGTAATATTTTTCAATATCCTGTAATCAATACACATTATCCAATTCCCATGTTTATTGGGAAAAATTGTGATGGCTGACCCATAAGGTGAGGTACTTGGTCAAATAACACCCTACTCCAAAAATTGCTACAACTGCTTCTTCATTTCATTTCTTCTAGAACAGACTGTCTATATAGCCCAATATTCGAAAATGGGGACTGTGGAAAAAAAATTATTTCATGAACCATGTCTGCCTTGGGTGGTATATTTTTAGGATCCTTGAACACTCCTATGTATTCCTATAAAAAATCCTCCAATTGATGTTTTTGCTCTTTAGTACACCTCTCTAGGGATGCCTTCACTCTCATTGACTCATCATCAGAGTAATTTTCTATCAAGAAAAGAAAAAAATATTTCTTACTAGAACTAATCAAGTTCTTGCCTTGGTTGGCACTTACCAATGAGATCTTTGACATTCCTTTATGCATGTTGATGATGTAGGACTTCACATCCTTGATCATTTGGTATCGATTGGCTCTCCACATGAATATTGCATCTCTCATATACATGTAATGTATTCCAAACACTACTCCATAGACATCAAGTGGTACTATGTCTAATTCCACTTCATCAATAAAATCAACACTTATAGAAAATTTAATCTTACATTGTTTCATTACGTTTATCTCCACATCCTTGTTTACCCAACCCAATATATAGGGGACCTCCAATCCAATATTTCTGACTAGATTGGCTACTATGATATTATCCTATTAACCAAATTTGAATAGAGAATTTATCTTGGTATTCTTGACCTGAATCTTAATGTGGAAGAGATTGGTCATGTCCCTCTCTTCTTGATGATGAAATATGCATAGATTCACCTCCTTCTGCATAGATGTGAAGACAATGTTTTCATCCACATCCGAGCTACTTTCAACCCAATGTATTGAATATGTGGAAAAAATATTCTTTTTCTTTCCATCCTTCTTGCGGTTCTTTAGGTTCAACTCTAGATGTAGTTTCCAACATTTTCCTCAGTGTGGCAATCAATATTTCAATGATTGCAATATCTGATGGTATATTTTCACTGATGTGCAGTGGTTGTTGTCTTGTTATCTTTTTTTCTTTTCCACTTCTTCTTCCCCTCCTTGGAAGCTTCCTAGTATTATTTATAATTCGACACACTTGGTTGCCCCTTCTTTTGGCCTATGTTTTCCAGGTATAGTTCATGTACTCATGTCTCATCCATTTTCCTTGGCTTGAAGAGAATCACCTACTTTTGTATATGACTATGTAAACCCCCTAGATACGTGAGGCATACATATGGGTTCTTGGGAAAAATACCCAACATGATGACCATCATTTTTAACTCAGTGGTGTACTCCTATACACTCTGCCCCTACCTCTGCCTGAAGAAGTTCCACCAGATCCATTAGTACTCTACGTACCTAATAGGGTATAATTGGCACTTGGTGAGGGTTTTGAGGTCCTCTCACCTAGTTACTAGTGGATCACTCTCTAGCCTAAGTGTTTTTATATGGATTTCCCACCAGGTTAAAGCATGGCCCACTAACTTAAATCTAGCAAATGGAATCTTCTACTCTTCATCTATACAGTGAATGCTAAAATAAAATTCTTGTTATTGCAACTAATGAATCAATTTTAATGTATCTATCTCACCTTGGTATGGATTTATGTCAAATTTTTCTTCCATATTGAATAGGTACTATGAAGGGTTCATGGTACTCTAACTTGACTACTCTTTCTTAGATTCTTTCGACGACACATTTCCTCAGTCTTCTCAATCTCTTAATTTTCCCTCTAATATGATCTCTGGGTTAGAGCCTCCATCATCTCCTAATGGTCCAATATTTCTTGCTAGAGCTATCATGAGGAGGTTCATACTGCGCCTGATGTCAGAAAATTGCACTTCTGACCTCTCAAATATCTCTTCTAATGGATCTCGACGGTTGTTGTGAATATACTTTTCCACCATGGATAGGGTTTCTATGACTTCTCTTTAAGTTGATTCCTAGATCCTATAACTTCCCACAAATACCCAAAAGAAAAACTTGCTCTGATACCAATATGATCTATAAAATAGCATGGATATTACACTAGAACAATTCTTCACAACAGATTTGATAAATAAAACTAAAATCTACACTATGAAGGTTAAATTTCTTTAGATTAGAGAATATTTAGTTATTTATTTCCAGCTTATGCATGAAATAGATAAAATTCATAAAATTAAAGTAAAATCACACACCATCCACAAGATAACATAAATATATTCTTTGGGAAACCCTTACGAGAGAAAACCCAACTAGAAGGTGAGGTTCCTCTACTCTCTTTTCTCTAGTATGGAAATAATGAAAGTACAAAGGAGAAGACACTCTCTATGGAGTTTCTTGAGACTTGTGTCCTATCATAATTCTATAGAATATCAACCCCCTATTTGATGCTCCCTAATTTTTCACTCTTAATTGTTCTTATCTGTTATGGAACAAAATACAATAACATAAAATGGAACAACTTCTCCTAGTGGCTCAATATTTAACATAGCTCGATAGCCATATACGGGAAGGTATTTTACTTCCTCAACCCTCAATTGTGGTATGGTTTTGAACCTTATATGATATTCATGAAATTATTCACATGGCTAGCCCCATATGCATGAGTAATGGGGTCTGATGTGGCATCTTCTCATACCTTGGTTGTCAACACGATAGGCCAACTTGTGGGAGGCATAACTTTTGCATATGAACTCCGATTTAAGCATGGTCTACATCGTTGCAAAGGTATATAAGTGTAGAATAATATCAAAGGGGTGTGAAAATGTTATATATACTATAACCCCTAAAAAGGTCATTTAATTCCTCAAATGGCCCTCGAAGGTTCCAGACCCCAATTTTCCAAACTAGGACATGCCACTAAATTGACCATGCAAGTTGCTTCCTCAAATTTTTTTCCACTCTGAAATCATCAACATAGATTGTTAGAGACCTAACCTACCTAACCCATAAAGTGGGTAGAATAATATATCTCCATGTAATCAAGTTCAATATTAATAAGGCTTAGCAATAAGGAGGAATAAGTCAAATGCAAGAAGACCTAATAGAAGCTTCCACTTCTAGAAGGATCTTCCTCTAGATTGTTCTATTGGATAGATATATTTAATATAAATAAGAATAGAGGGTCTGATAATTTTTGTCTTGGATATTATTTTCATAGAGCTCTACTCTGTTGGAGGTTTCCCCCTCTAAGAGGCAAGTGAACATTTCTCTCAGTAGTCAAAGTGCTCTTTCTGGTGTTATTCTGGTATTACTTTGGTATTATTGTGATGTTGTTTTGGTTATATCATTGTTTATCTACCATTTCTAGCTAATTATTTTTGTTATGCATACTATTTTATATATGGAATATTACAGGTGGTATCAGAGAACCTTCCTCGGCAGAAAATTGTGGGTTAATTTTTTTTTCAGGGTAGAGACGTATTTCAACGTCTTTAAGCTACAAAGATCGGTTGTTACGCTCATAAACTAGAGGTCAAAGATTCATACATGCATGAAATAGAAGTGGTACTTAAGTGCACATTTGTTGGCCACCCTTGTAACCCTTGTTGGTACCCTTTCAAGTGGTAGCGCATTAGACAACACATGTATACAGATCGGCCTAGATCTCCTAAATCCCTCCATAGATAAATTGATCGGTCGTTTGACTACTATAGTGCAACCGAGAACAACACTCGGGTAGATACTCTCTAGTACCTGGGTAGTCGGATAGTATGGCTAAGGGTATAGTCTAGCCTCCTTAGTTGGTGCCCTGAGATATTGGGTCGAGTACTACTATTTCACCCCGCATGTATATCAGAGAGATATAGCACAGGGAAAACCCTTGTCTGTAGAACCCTTAATACCTTAACCTATGGGAAGGAAACATAAATAGAACCAACAATATCTATTGTCGTGCTACAGTGTCTTCTACATTCTGGTTGCGAAATTACTACACATTTCTTCCTATTAAGAATTTGGGCATTTCGTCACGACAATATTCTTCAGGCTGGAGAATTTGGGCACACTTATTTGGAACCTATTCTATTGGATTTCCATTTTCTCCCTGATCACAGTCATACCATTCATTTTTAATCCTTTTTGTTTCAGTGGACCCGACCCCTTCCCAGTTTTCCTATTTTGTCGCTTATTCCATTATATTTCTGTTCAAGCACTGATCATCATGATACCTATCACTTCTAAGTCTTTTTTTGTGATCCCAACCACCCAATTTTTTACCTTACCCACACTTCCCCTCTCCAAATGGGCACCACTCGAAACCAAGAACTCCAAACTTCCCTCAATCAAGCCCATGTATCCATCTCACATCTCACATCTCAGATGGATTCTACCAATTTCTGCATGGAAAAATTGGAAGCCAACCTCACAACCCAATTGACCTCCCTCAAGTCTGTTGTAAATCAATTTTTGAACTGCCCTATGGGTCCTTCCCCATTAGAACAACCCGATGTTGTTGATTCCTCTTAGTCTCCGCATTTTCAATCCAACTACTTTCATCGTGAACCTCGTCTTCCCCGCGTAGAGGTCAATACATTTGATGGCTCTGATCCTACAGGTTGGGTCACTCAAATGTAGCATTATTTTTATCTGCATTGTATTACTGACGAGTTGGAAAAAATTTGCTATGTTGTCCTCTATCTAGATCCTAAATGCTGGCAATGGTGGCAATGGCGAAAAAATTCACGTCGGGGGTATATTGCCTAGACCCAATTTGTTGTTGAGCTCTATGCCTGCTTTGATATTGATACCCACTATATCATTCGCTTGACCAAGTTGAAACAGTCAGGCACAATGGAAGACTTCATCACTGCTTTTGAGCATTTGTCCTTTCGAACAAAGGGCATGTCATATGCGTTCTTCCATGAATGCTTCATTAGTGGTATCAAGGATGAAATCCGATCCCATGTTCTCATGGCCCTCCCTCCAACTTGGTTGGAATATAATCAACATGCTAAAGAGGCCCAACAGGTTGTTTTTTCCCAGAACAAAAAACCCCCTTTTGTTCCTCGCCCTCAAACCACTAATCCTAACCCCCATGTCACTCCCCTCAAGGTCCATAAACTAACTAGGGATGAAATGGTTGAACGCCAACTAAAGGGGATTTGCTATAATTGTGATGAAAAATATTTTCCATGGCACAAGTGTAAGGAATTTTTTTATTTATGGCCATTTTTGAAGATCTTCCTGAAGAGGATGTGACATTTCCCCTTGTTGAAGAACCCTCCCTTCCCGATGCCACCCAGGAGCCTATTGACCCACTTATTTCCTTGCATGCCCTCACTGGATTCTTGGCCCCACAAACACTCAATATCATTGGATACATTAAGAACGGGAAGGTCATCATCCTTATTGACAGTGGTAGAACCCAGAATTTTATTCATCGTCACATTGCCTAGGAAACCAATTTCTATATACGTGCTGTCAATAATTTTCAAATCATGATAGCCAATGGTAGGTCCATGAAATGTGGTGGTCGTTGTGAAAATATTCGTCTTCAATTTGGAAATTACCAACTGAAATCTCATATGTTTTCCATTGACATGGGAGGTTAAGACATTGTGCTAGGTATTGAATGGTTACGCACTTTGGGTCCCATTCTTATGGATTTTAAGGAATTAACCATGCAATTTCAACAGGAATGAAAAAGGTATCAATTCCAAGGTCTCACAGTTGGTTATCCTAAGATAATTATTTCCCATCGTATGGAAAATATCCTCAAGAAAGGCCACTTTGGTATCATTTCTCAACTCCATTCTATTCAAGTCGTTGAGACACCCTCTATGCATCCTAACCTCCAAGCTCTCCTTTACAAACATCAAGATGTTTTTTCCACCTCTGAGGGAATTCCTCCTTCTCGTGGTGTTCATGATCATTCCATTCCCCTTATTCCTAGTAGTATTCCTCCCAATGTTTCCTCATATTGTCACCCCTTTGCTCAAAAGAATGAAATTGAGAAAATAGTGCAGGAATTTCTCCAAGCGAGTGTTATCCGTCCCAGTATCATCCCTTATTCTTCCCATGTGGTCATGGTACTTAATAAAGAAGGTACTTGGTGCATGTGTCCCAAATTTTGTGCCCTCAATAAGCTCACCATTAAGGACAAGTTCCCCATTCCTATCATTGATTATCTATTGGATGAGCTGAGTGGTGCTCATTACTTCACTAAACTTGATCTGTGTTCTGGCTACCACCAGATACGTATGCAAGAAGATGACATACCCAAGACTTCCTTTAGAACTCATGAGGGTCACTATGAGTTTTTGGTCATGCCCTTTGGCCTATGTAATGCCCCGTCCACCTTCCAAAGCGTCATGAATCATGTCTTTCGTCCTTTTCTCCGTCATTTTTTCTTAATTTGCTTTGATGATATTCTTGTCTATAGTAAAACTTGGCAATCTCATCTTTCCCATGTGGATCAAATTCTCCATCTACTATTGCAAAAAAAAAATTTCCTCAAACGCTCTAAATGTGCCTTTGGAGCCTCAGAAGTAGAGTACTTGGTTCATATTGTTGGAAAGGTTGGTGTCTGGGTGGATCCTAAAAATATTGAAGCAATGCAGGATTGGACTCGCCCCAAGACGGTCAAAATATTGCATGGTTTTTTGGATTTAACCAACTATTATTCCAAGTTTGTTCAAAATTATGGGAAGATTGTGTCCCCTCTCACTGCTCTCCTTAAAAAGAATTCTTTCACTTGGAATCTCATAGCGGATCAGGATTTTCAAGCTTTGAAGGCAACTATGTGTACTACTCTGGTCTTGGCCCTTCCTGATTTCACAAAAACCTCTTTACTTGAATGTGATGCCTCAGGCAGAGGGATTGGAGTTGTCCTTATGCAAGAAGGAAGGCCTTTGTCCTTTACTAGAAAACAATTGTTCGAATGCCATTTGGGCCAATCAATATATGAAAATGAAATGTTGGCTATTCTGCATGAAGTAGATCTCTAGTGCCCTTATCTCCTAGGGAAATGCTTCCAAATTAAGACAGATCATCAAAGCCTCAAGTATTTTCTGGAGCAACGGTCTTCCTCCCTAGAGAAACAAAAATGGGTAACTAAGCTATTGGGTTATGATTATGAGATCATTTACAACAAAGGCAAAGAAAATGTGGTTGTTGATGCTCTTTCTCAAAAATATGAAGATGAAGGGTCCCTTTTTCCCCTCTCCTTCATTGTACTAGATTGGCTCCAAGCCATGCGCCAAGAATGGCTACATGATCCTAAAATATTGCATATGATCCAACAATTGAAATCCAACTCTCCAGTTTCCCCAGGGTACTCTTGGCACAACGATGAACTTCACTACAAAAGCCATTTGTATTTAAGTAAACAGTCACAACTTAAATCCAAGGTTCTTTCGGAGCTTCATGCTACTCCCACAGCTGGGCATTCAGGGTTTACCAAAACCTATGACTAGGTCAAACATTCTTTTTTTATGGGATGGTATGAAAAAGGACATTCGCACTTTTGTAGCAGAATGTGATGTTTGTCAATGCAACAAAGTCGAAACCATCAAACCTCCTAGCACACTCCAACCACTTCTGATTCCACCCGCTATTTGGAGGGACATCTCTATGGATTTTATTGTGGGATTATCTAAACCAGGAAATAAGTCTATCATCATGGTGGTTGTGGATCACATTTCCAAGTATGCTCATTTCTGTGCTTTTCCACACCCATTTACAACATCAACTGTGGCTCAACTTTTCATGGATCATATCTTCAAGCTTCATGACATGCCTCATTCTATTGTTTTTTATCGAGATCCAACTTTCACCAACAATTTTTGGCAAGAATTGTTTAGACTCCAAGGCACCTAGTTGCATCTCAGCACCTCCTATCATCCCCAGAATGATGGTCAAACTAAAGTCATCAATAAGTTTTTTGAGACTTATTTGAGGTGTTTTTCCTGTGAAAGGGAAAATCAATGGGCTCAATGGTTACCATTAGCTGAATGGTGGTACAACACTTCTTATCATACACCTACTTGCATGACTCCTTTTGAAGCAGTATATGGCCAAAATACACCTTCAGTTCTCTCCTACATGCCAGGTGTATCAAAGGTCCAGATGGTTGACCAAACCCTTACAATTCATGAGGCTATTCTCTGTACCCTCAAAGATAATTTAGTCATGGCTCAGAATCACATGAAGAAACAAGTCGATCAAGGTCGCTCAGAACGACAATTTGGTGAAGGAGACCAGGTATTTCTTCGGCTGTAACCTTATAATCAAACTTCACTCAAGGCCGAACATTGTCAGAAATGGGCACCCAAATTTTATGGTCCTTATACAGTTCTCAGGCGCGTTGGGCAGGTGGCCTATCAATTAGCTTTACCTAATCATTCTAAACTCCATCATGTTTTTCATGTCTCTTTCTTAAAGAAGGTGATTGGAACTAAGTTCCAAATTCAAACCAACCTTCCTAAGTTGGATGAAGAAGGATCCATATAGTTGCAACCACAAGCATTTTTGGACCAGCGAGAGCTTCGTCTTCATCAGCATACAATCAAGGAAGTGTTAGTTCAGTGGAAAGATACAACTCCAGCAGATGCCACCTAGGAGCCCGCTAACATTTTGCAGCAGTTTCCTCATCTAAATATTTGAGGACAAGGTTGATTCTAAGGGGGAGGTCATGTTAGGGACCTAACCTACCTAACCCCTTAAGTGGGTAGAATAATATATTTCCATGTAATAAAGGTCAATATTAATAAGGCCTAACAATAAGGAGGTATAATTCAAATGTAAGAAGACCTAATAAAAGCTTCTACTTCTAGAAGGATCTTCCTCTAGATTGTTCTTTTGAATAGATAGATTTAGTATAAATAAGAATAGAGGGTATGAGAAGTTTTGTCTTGAGTATTATTGTAATAGAGATCTTCTCTGCTGGAGGTTTCCCCCTCGAAGAGCCAAGTGAACATTGCTCTCAAGAATCAAAGTGTTTTTTTTGGTGTTATTCTGATATTACTTTAGTATTATTGTGATGTTGTTATGGTTATATCATTGTTTATATTCCATTTATAGCTAATTATTTATGTTTTTCATACTATTTCATATATGGAATATTACATAGATGACAAATAATATAATCATCCAATTTGAATCAACAAAGGCCATGAAAAAATCGATAAACAATAAAATGTGCCTTGTATAGGGGATCATTATTTTTAGAGTTAAATATGGGTGCCATTAGGAGTTCATGTGAATTAGGGATGGGTCTAGGCCTTAACCATGGTTTCTAGACAAATCTAGGGAAGTATGACCTAAATTCAAATTATTGAGGTAATGGGCCATGAACAAGGCCTCAAACCATAACATGGACCCTCTAAAGCACATATTTGGAATACAAGTGGCATATGGATGTGATTACGAGTTTTTTCATAGTAAGGATGGGTCCCAGGCCCTTTATGTAACACCCCTAGTGCATGAATATTGTTTTTTTGGTAGCTTATAAAGGATCTTGTAGTTGTGTTGCTTGATTGAGCGATGATTTCTTATAGATCATTATTTATTTGGTTAGGGAACTAAGATGAAGGTGTAGGTATTGTGGGGCCTAGGAGTATATGGGGGTAGGGCCCAAGTTTAGGTTGATTCCTAGGAAAAAGGGGTGCTAGTGGTCAAGAAGGGGTAGTGGCCCAAGGGTACATAGGTTCCCCTCTCCCCCACTAACCTCTCTTCTTTCCTTCTTTACCTCTCTCTCTCCCTCCCTCCCTCTCTCTCTCTCTACACCATCACTCTCTCACCCTCTCACTCACTCCCTCTCTCTCTACATCCCCCCCAAATATGTCTATTCCCCCCTCCCTCTCTCTCTATCTTCCC
>JASDQU011504962.1:2633-23112 GCA_032191745.1 Picea mariana | reverse complement strand
TTACCAGAGGTACCTTGATATGTATTCTCAATACCATAGCTATTTCACCATCTGAATCATTCTAGAAAAAAATTTATAGAAAAAATGGTAGGAGGACCTGAAAATAACATACCTTAGAACACATCACCAAAAGACTTCATCCTCCCTTGAAATCCGGTCTTCTTTTACTTCTTCTTCCCTCTGAAATTTGACTTGTATCAAATGAATGTATAATGATGTTTATTTATACCATTTATCTCACTTCCTTTGAACATTAGGGCTGACCTAACACTTTCTTATTTTGTAATTATTTTCTGTAATTATCTTTAGGGCCTACATGTACAATTCACTTTGTCATATTCAAAAATTCATTTCTCCTCAACCATGAGTATCCACGTGACGTGCCACATACCACCAGAAACAACATGATGTATACTATCCATCCATGGGTTTTGTATCTGCATGTGCATTTTCCTACATGCCCAAATACCTTCATCAATATTGCAGTCCAAAACCCATAACTAGGGTTGACATCAATGACAACAACCAATCTTCCAACAACCTCTTCATCAAGAGGTGGGGGACATTACAGTCTCACCTGCTAGAAATTGCTTTCCCGCAAGCAATTATGAACCTGTATCCCTCATGACCTGTTCATTCTCCCATGTGGGATCTTCAATATGAAGATCCTTTCGTTTGATTAATTATTCTCGGATGCTTCTCCTGCAGAGTTTCTTCTCCTGTACCTACGATATTTCCTCCGATACTAGCACCAATTTCCCCTCTTCATCTAGAGGTGGAAACACCTCAAGGGGGGTGATGTGTCAGCCTAGGGACTTCGTCTGGCATGACACATGGAAAATATTTTGGATCCTACTATCCTGTGGGACCTCCAGCTCATAAGCCACAACCCCTACCCTTTTGATGATCATGTAGGGCCCAAAGAAACGAAGTTGGAGCTTTTCTGCTCCACTTATTTTGTTAGAATCCTTCCTGTATGGCTGGAGCCTTAGGTAGACTAAGTCACCAACCTCAAAGGTACACTCTACCCTATGTTTGTATGCTTGGACCTTATTCTGATTTTGTGCCCTCTATAAGTGATCCTTCAATTCTCTGAGGATGTCCTGACTCTGTTGTACCCAATCATGTACCATCGGGGCTCTACTATCACTAAAAGCACTCTCTGCAAAAGAGAGTGGGTCATAATTGTACAATGACCTGAATGGGGTCATGCCTATGGACATGTGATGGGTGGTGTTGTAACAGTATTCCCCCAAGTGTAGCCATCCAACCCAGGCCTTTTGTTGCCCTGCTAAATAATTTTGGAGATAGCCTTCCACCCATTTGTTGACTATTTCAGTCTACTCGTTAGTATAAGGATTATAACTAGTGATAGGGGTCAAGGCCATACCAACCAACCTGAATAAATCCTGTCAGAAGGTACCCATAAACAGGTTGTCCCTCTCATTAACAACGGTTTTGGGTAGACCATATAATCTAAAGACCTCTCTGAAAAATAATTCGGCCACCTATGTTGCACTAAAGTCTGTAGCA
The DNA here is from genome assembly GCA_032191745.1 of Picea mariana. Classification (NCBI taxonomy): domain Eukaryota; kingdom Viridiplantae; phylum Streptophyta; class Pinopsida; order Pinales; family Pinaceae; genus Picea; species Picea mariana. The sequence continues at coordinate 21,579 of JASDQU011504962.1, read as the reverse complement.
ATGGAGAAGAAGTGTGAAAATTTTTTCAACCTATCCACGACTACGAAAATTCAATCCTTACCTTGTGCCCTTGTAAACCCTGTGATGAATTCCATGGAGATGCTCTCCCATTTGTGCTATGGGATGGGTAATGGTTGCAAAAACCTTGCTGGGTGAATGTGCTCATCCTTATTCTCCTGACACGTAGTACATTCCTTGACATGATTCATCACATCCTCTTTGAGGCCCTTTCATGAGAACCTCTCCCTTATTTGCCTGCATGTCTTGACAATCCCTTGGTTCCCTGCCACTAGTGAATCATGAGATCCCTGTAGTACCTTGGCCTTGAAGGCTGATTCAAGAACCAAAAATATTCGACCCTTGTAGTAGATGATGTCATCGATGACCCTGAAGTTATCGTCTTGTATTTTCCCATCCATCACCTGATAGGCGAACTGATTTTTTGAGTATTCCATCACAAGGAGGACCTTCCAGTCAATGGCTACATCTTTCATGGCATAGATTGATGGCCTCCTAGATTATGCATATGCCACCACATTTGTTTTCCCTTTGACGAATTCAATGTCAAAGTCATAGTCCTAGATCTTGCTGACCCACTTTTGATGCCTCTCATTTAAGTCCTTTTGCTCTAGGAAGTACTTAAGGCTATTGTGATCTGATTTCACCATGAATCTAGCACCAACCAAGTATTGCCTGAATTTGGCCAAGGTGTGCATGATGGCCAACATTTCTTTATCATAGATGGTGTAAAGTAAATCAGGTCCCCTGAATTTTCATCTCTCATATGAAAGAGGGTGCCTATTCTGCATCAGTACGACCCCATTGTCTTCTCTGGAAGAATCACACTCCAAGGTGAAAGTTTGTCCGAAATATGGTAATGCTAAAACCGAGCATGTGCTCATCATTTTTTTCATCTTGTCAAATGTAAATTGGGCCTCCTCACTCCATTTTAAATCTCCCTTTTTGGTCAAATCGGTCAAAGGTGCACAAATTTGTGATAACCCTTTGACGAATTTCCTGTAGTAAGTGAAAATGCCTAGAAATACCCTCAATTCTATAAGGGTTTTAGGTGTAGGCCACTCCATTATGACTTGAATTATATCCTAATGTACCTGCACTCCTTTAACTCCAATAATATGTCCCAAGTAGAGGACCTCTGTCATTCCAAATTCACATTTGGACTCCTTGGCATACAATGATTGTTCCTCCATGATAGTCAGCATCTGGTCCACGTGTTGAAGGTGTTCCTCCCATGTCTTTCTATAGATCAGCAAGTCATCAAAGAATACCAGGAGATGCTTCCTCAACTATTTGTTGAAGACATGGTTCATACATGACTGGAACATGGCTAGGGAATTGGTTAAACCAAATGGCATCACTAAGAACTCATAGTGGCCGTAGTGACATTTGAAAGCAGTTTTTGGGATGTCCTCCTCCCTCATTTTGATCTGATGGTAACCAGAGCGTAGGTCAATCTTAGTGAAATAAAGAGACCCATGGAGCTTGTTCAATAGCTCATCAATTCTTGGAATGGGATACTTTTTTTTTATTGTCTTTTTGTTTAGTGCCCTGAAGTCAATGCACATGTGCATGGTTCCATCCTTCTTCTTGACCAACACCACTGAAGAGGAAAAAGGGTTGGAACTTGGTTTGATGTACCCCATGTCCAAGAGCTCCTTGATTGCCTTTTCTATTTCTTCCTTATACTTCTTTGGATGTCTGTAAGGTGTGGTGATGATTGGCTTTGCTCCTTCCTCCAACTCAATGATATGCTCAAATCCCATGTCTGGTGGAATGCCTGGTGGAATAGGTCCAAACACTTTACTGTATTTGTTAATGATCTTGTGAATCTCAGGTGTGTAGTGAACCTTTCCCTTTTTATCCACACGTGCCAAAATATTGCACTCAACAACATACATGATTTCTTCCCTCTTGAAAATGGCATCCATCCTCTTGGCTGAGACTACCTTGGATGAGTTACCTGTCATGACTCTTAGGACTACCTTCCTTCCAATGTCCTCTGTGAAATACATCTCCATGGTCTTGTAGTTGGTGGTGATAGGCCCCAACGTGCTGAGCCACTGTACTCCAAGGATTATGTTGGTTTTGGGAAGGTACATCACATAAACATCATGTACCAAATCATGCCTACCCAATGTAAACTTCATTCCTAGAATGTACCTATTACAAGGCATGGTTCTCCAACCTGCTACCTCCACCTTGAATCCTTCAAATTCAACCATGGGTATATGAATCCTCTGTAGCAATGTTGATTCAATGAAGTTGCGAGAGGTTCCCCCATCAATCAACACTGACACCTTATGCCCCTACAAGACTCCTCTCATCTTGAAGGTGTTTTTTTGGACACCCCACTGATGGATACCAAAGTATCTCTCTCCCCTACGGTACTTTCATGACCTATAGCCTCCTCCTCTGCAGTTTCAGTGGTGTTTGCCTCTATGTTCTGAATGTGGCCGAAATTGTCATCCTCTAAGTTGTCTGATGTCACCTCTATGTAATGAACTTGGCAATGGCCCATGCATTTGTGGGATGGGTTCCATGGCTCTTTGTATGTGTATCATAGTTTCTTCCTCTTCATTTATCTTCTAGTATTCTTGTCCATCCTACCTCTCCCCTTGTCTAACCCCCTTGGGTCACACCCTCCTAGGTTCATTGGAGGTCTTTGGTCTCTACCTCCGGTGTTAAGAGGTGTTCTAGGCACAAATTTCGGATTTGCAGCTGGCCCTAGGTCTCTTGTTCTCCAGATAGCATCCTGCAGGTTGGTAGCCTTAAAAGCCTTCACCCAAACCTTCAAGGGTTCCATCAACCCCTCAATGAAGAGCATCATGAGCCTAGTCTGTGACACATCCTGTACCATGACTTCTAGCCTATAGAATTCCTCAATGTACACCTACGGTGCTCCTATCTATCTGAGTTGTGTGAGCTCTCAAAAATGTAGCTCGGGACCCCCCTGGTCAAACCTGTCAATGAGTTTCTGAGTAAAATCTGTGTATGCCACTATCTGATTGTGGCCAAGTGTGGTCATCCATGATACCACCAATCATGAGATTTTCCATCCAAGTAAATGGTGGAAAAATTGATGGCCTCCATCTCCCTCATGGGGTTAAGCTATAGATAAGTTTCTAGTTTATGAACCCATGCTTGTGCAGTCATCTTGGCCGACCCATCAAAGTAGGGAATCTCCATCTTCCCAACCCTGCGCTCAAACTCATAGTTTCTCCTATGGTTCGGCTTAGGTTTGTTTCTGAATTCGAGTTGACAGTACTGATCTAGAGTCATCTACCTCTGAACTATTATACTCAAATCGTTGTACTCCTTGGAACATTGTGCCATCTTCTCAACAAATTCATCTATGGGTTCACGATGTGTGGGTTCATCTGTGAACGTGGGAAAGTACGGTCTAGGAGTGGCCCTACTACCTATCTGTCCTTGTGGTTCTCCCCCTCCATGGCTCTCTTCAAAATGATGATAGGAAGTATGCTCTGGATGATAGCTATTCCCTCCATGAGATCCACTCATTTCCCTGTTGTCATATGCCTCTGGACCTTTCCCCTTGTGGCTCATTTCCATCAATATTGTTGCTATCCTTGTCTAGTTTTCATCTATCTTCCTCAAGGTCTTAGATATTTCATCCTATCCCCTACAGATGGTCTCTTGGTTTTCTTGTAAGTGGTGGACCAATGTACTCTCTGTCTGGACTAAGGACTTACAGAATTCTTGTGCTGAGATTGCCAACCCCTGTGGCTAACTCTCATCACATGAACCCTCCATCTAGGATTCTGTCTCACTCGTCTGTTTATTCCTTCGGACCATAGAAATACCACTAAATGTATGCATGTGCTAATCCTCACAGGATGGGAGGATCAGAGCTCTGATACCACTGTAATGTTCCGAAGCCAATTTTTTCTCTTGGGAACACTAACTAACCACTAAATTAACTGTTTGATTGTTTGTTTATGTAGATTATCCTCTCAAATTTACGCCTTAGGGTTATATTCAGTTATTCATCACAAATGATGAAGATATACTCAATACAATGTGATACCAAATCAATACACAAGATATGGAACTCCAAAGAACAGATCTGACATTTTTATTATGGAAAGCAAGAACCTGATACAATATAGAAGAAGATCTAGAATAACATCTGATGGCTCCAAGATAGAAGACATGAGTTGCTACAAAATGCTCCCGATAATACAAAATGAGCCTCCAAAGGCTTAATATATGATGAAGAACCAAATACAAAAGAGCTAGGGTTACGTCCAAGCCCCCTAGCTGCTGGCACGTCTTGTTGGATGGGTGAGAAGGACAAGGTTTCATCCTAGCTAAAGGAGACCTCCAAATGATGCCAAACTTTACCAAGAGATATATCAGGACAAGGGGAATCCCTCCTTGAAGTATGAATCCCAAATACCAAGTATTTCCCCTCCAAACTATTGAAACCCTAATCAAGATTGCGCCCTCTTGAAGCCCTAAAGTGCCCAATAATTCTACCCTGATGAAGGAAGCCTACAAAACTCTTGAAACTCCATAGGATGATAGATCGGGCTGCCACAAGTCACTGGGAGACGTCTCACAACCAAATCTGAGGTATAACCCCTAGATCTGACAATATTTGAATCACGAATATGCCCTCCTTCTCTCAAAGTCATCCCAACTCTATAGCTAACAATCTGGCCAAAGTAACTCCTCCAAAATGCCTCCAAACTGATGAGAAAGGTCCTACAAGAAAAAACCAAGTGCTAGAATGTCTCTATTCCCTATCACAATGCTAGATCGAACTTCCCCTCAAGAAATGGTGCACCCCTGCTGGAAAACCCTAACTAGTACGGCCCTGCTGCCCTCCTGAATCGATGATGGAACCTATGATGAGTGTATAATGGTGTGGGTGGAGAGTTTCATCCCCAAGACCAAGCTTGGAACAAGGTGAGTGGAATATTTCACCACTTAGTTGTTCTCTAGGGTTTGTAATCTCAAAACCCTCAAAATTGTGTGCTCAAGAGCTCAACAAGCAAATACCAAATATCCAAGATGAATGAAAGGTTCACCCTAGACTTTCCTTTATACTTCCATTTTGTTTCCATCTTGAGTTAGTTTAACCCCTAGATTCAACTCCCAACTCAACCTCCAACGTTCTAATTCTTCATTGAGTTACTTTTTTCCCTTTTCCAATTTTTCAAAGTCAACTTCAAAATATAGCATTAGTTTGGTTGACTTTTCTCCATGCTGCATGAGACTATGGTCTACTGGAGATGGCTAGACCAATAATTCTTCCCAAACCTCTTCATCAAGAGGTGGGGGACATTACACCTGCAAACCCCCTATTTCTACTTCAGGTGAGACTTCATCTACTTCGCAGGTGTTTGGGAAAGGGCCAGTAGTTAGGGCGTGTTGGTGTGTTGTTGAAACGTTGAAATCTGGGTCTGCCCCTATGCCAACACTCACTACGAAATTTATTATAGCTTACAACATGCTGCAAAACCTCCTAGACGATGCGAAACTGGGCATGTTTTTCGAAATCAACATCTGATAGCCATGATTCGACTTCCCATTTGTCAACACATGTGCAACTCAACTCCAATGTTCCAAATATCGACCATTCAGTATAGAAGGTTCAAAATATACAATGAATATTGTGTAGTAAATGAAGTCAAAGTTGTTTGAAAACATAGGTATTCCAACAGAGGATGAACACCTTCAATAACCACTCACATAACCAGATCAAATATCAACACACCGATGTTTTCACGTGGTAAAACCCCTATGGGGAAACATCCACGACCCTAGCCAATGCGACCACTTGGAGAAGTTTATTAATGCAAAGAAAAATATTATAGAGAGATTTTACAAGAGAGTTTCTCACAATCAATCATCAACAAATGACCCTCCATTCTCTTTAAATAGAGATCATGGACCAATCGGGTGTTAAGCCATGGATCAATGGTTGTTAAGATAGAGGAGAGTATGAACCGTCAGATCACTCTATGTTGGGAACATATCGTGATCGTCGGATTTCCTAACTACAAATGCATACTAATGCATACTAAAGAAACACAATAGAAAATACACTTTTACCTAGTGACACAATAGACCAAGTAGATCTTAACTAACTCCTAAGTGTCTAAATATCCTAATATCCCCCCTCAAGAACAAATTGGGATAGGATTGAATGATTTACAATAGTGACACAATAGGAGAAGGAAGGAGGCATTAGATCCTATCCCCCCTTGATGACAACTTCCTGAACTCCTAACATAGATCGAAGTTTGGAAAACTTCACTTCTGTAAGAGACTTTGTGAAAATTTATGCAACTTGATCTTCTGTAGGGAAAAAGATAACTTCAATAACTTGATCATGGATGAGTTTTCTGATGAAGTGCATGTGTAGCTCGATGTGTTTTCTACGCTGATGTTGAACTGGGTCTTTGGCGAGCTTGATGGCACTTTGATTGTCACACCAAAGGTTGGTTGGATGCTGGTGCTAGAATCCAAACTCTGAAAGGATATGTCGAAGCCACAAGGATTCTTGACTTGCATTTACAATTGCTCGGTACTCTGATTTTGTTGAAGAAAGTGCAATAGCCTGTTGTTTCTTATAGGCCCAAGTGACAAGTCCTAAACCAAGGCTGAAAACATAACCTGCAGTAGACTTCCGATCATCAGGGTCACCGACCCAATCTGAATTAGTGAAACCAACCAATAAAGGAGTCCCCCGTGAACTATAATGTATCCCGAACTGAATTGTACCATGAACATAGAGAAGTATCCTTTTAGTTGCTTTCCAATAGCTTTCATGGAGTGTTTGCATATACCGAGAAACAAGACCAACAACAAAGGAAAGATCATGATGGTTATGAGTCCAGTATAAGAGGATACCAACTAACTGACGGTAAAGGGTAGCATCAACTTCAGGAGAAGTACAGGTGGCAGTAAGCTTGACTCCAGACTGGAAGGGAGAGGGGGTTGGTTTACAATCGTCCATGTGAAAGCAACAAAGAAGGTCACAAGAATACTTAGACTGGGAAAGAAAAATTCCTTCATTGGTTTGCAAAACTTGGAGGCCAAGGAAATAGTGCAAAAAGACTAAGTTTGTCATTTCAAATTTCTTCTTAAGGCTGGTCTTCACATGGTTTAAAAATTTTGAGTCACTATCAGTAAGGATAAGGTCATCAACATAAAGGACAAGTATTATGAGATGTCTTCCTACTTTATTGATATAGACATTGGGATCAGAATGGCATCTAGAGAATCCAATGGCAATAAGAAAGCTGTCCATTTTGGCATACCAAGCTCAGGGAGCTTGCTTGAGACCATAAAGAGATTTCTTGAGGTGACAAACAAGGATAGAGTCATTATGGACATAGCCAATAGGTTGTTCCATGTAGATTTATTCTTGCAAATATCCGTACAAGAAGGCAGATTTAACATCCATCTGATGGACCTCCCATTTATGTGAGGCAGCAAGGGAAAGAACAAGGTGGATGGAATTCAATTTTGCTACAGGGGGAAAAGGTTTCATTATAGTCAATTCCTTCAACTTGGGAAAATCCTTTGGCAACTAACCAAGCCTTGTGTCTTTCAACACGTCCATCTGATGCATACTTGGTTATGTAGACCCATTTGCAGCTAACAAGTTTTCTTCCTTTTGTAAGAGGTACAAGATCCCAAGTATCATTTTCCATTAAAGAACGATACTCTTCATTCATTGATGTATCCCAATCTGGATGACCTGAAGCTTTTTTAAATGTCTCTAGATCATGATTTTCTGAAACTTGAGCCAAAAGAGAAGAGGCTCGTTGAAACTGTGAACGTGTTCGATGTTGATCTGAAGTATCACCGACAAGATCACCAGCTGCTTCTCATGTTGAACGGACCCATCTAGGAAGTGGTGGAGTTGGTGTTGGTTCAAGTTTAAAGGACTCATCTGGAGGAGGGTGAGCAGGCGGAGGTGGATTTTAATCCTCACTGTCATCATCTGAAGAAGAAACCATATCATAAGAAGGCACAAACATCGAATATGGCTCACAGGCCGAGGAAGGCACAACCGCCAAATTAGGCTCCCAAGCCAAAGAAGGCACAAACATCGAATTAGGCTCACAGGCCAAGATATTTTCATCAAATTTAACATCTCTTCTAATAATAATTTCATTACAATGTGATTGAAGAAGTCTATAACCTTTGACATCTTTAGAATAACCAACAAATATACACTTCTCACTTTTAAGCTGTAATGCTTTCCTTTTCTCATTAGGAATGTGAGCCCATGCTATACTGCCAAATACATGGAAGTGACTTACATCTGGTTCAATTTTAGTCCAAGCTTCTTCCGGTGTTATATTTTTAAGAGCCTTTGTGGGAGTGTGATTTACTATGTTATTTTCACAGTTGATGGCTTCCGCCCAATACTTTAGACTTAATCCCTTAGTTTGGATCATATAATTAGCCATTTCTTTTAATGTGTGGTTCTTTCTCTCAGCAACACCATTTTGTTGTGGTGTATATGGAACAGTGTGTTGCATTTGGATTCCCTGTGTAGTGTAGTAATTTGTAAAATTATTGTTCACATATTCGCCTCCATTATCTGTTCTTAACCTTTGAATTTGATGTCCATATTGTTTTTCTACAAGGGCCTTGTAGGCCAAAAACTTGTCAAAAACTTCGCTCTTCAGTTTTAAGAAGGAAACCCAAGTACGTCTAGAAAATTCATCAATTAAAGTTAAGAAATACTTGCACCCAGAAAAACAAGGAGAAGAAAGTGGACCACACAAATCACTGTGAACAAGATGCAAAGGACCCGAGGCATGCCAAGAGGCACATTTTTCAAAACTGTCCCTATGATGTTTGTCGAGAACACAAACGGCACAAACACCGTCTCTGCATGAAACAAGAGGAAGACCAGTCACCATCTATTGATTACATAGTTGTTGCAATGACCGATAGTTTAGATGACCAAACCACTCATGCCAAAGTTTGCTCAAGTCATCACTATGAGCAATAAAAACTAATGAAAAAGATGAAGACCCAAAGTTGTCAAACTTATATAACCTGGTAATATCATCGGCAATTTCAGTTGCAAGAACATGATTAGGATCTTTTAGATCCTTGATTACAACTTGGGGAGGTGAAAACTCTACGATTTTACCTTCACCTGAATGAGTGATTTGATATACTGATAGAAGGTTACAAGAAAGACTTGGAACACATAATACATCATTGAAATGGCTATTTTCTACTTGTACTATTCCATATGATTCAACACTAAGAGATATATCATCACCAACAAATATTTTCTTGGTGTTACATTCATTTAGAGTAGAAAATATGTCTCTATCCTTATCCATATGAAAAGATGCTCCAGAATCAATAAGCCACTTATCAGAAGTAGAAGTAGAAGGTGTATTGAAGGAGAAACTAGAAGCACAAAGTGCATGTCCATGAGAATAAGAAGAAGAAGTAGAATCCATATTGATGTTGTGCTTCTTCATCACTGCTTCTAAAGTTGTCATCTTCTTGAAACATTTGGACTCATCATGACCATCTTTATCACAAAAGTTTCAATGTCTGTTAGTATTCTTATTTTTATATTTTGCTCCTTTGTCTCCATTAGGAGAAAAAGTTGTCTGAGTATGTTTGGGACCCTTATATTGCTTGTTGTTGTGGTGAGGATGTTGCTTCTTGGGATTCTTGGGTTTATCTTTTTGATGGACAACTAAGTCTTTGTTGGAGGTACCTACAGTGATGATCATTCTAAGTTGTACTAGCTTATATTTCTCTCTAATCAAAGAATCAAAAAAGTTATCAAGAGTAGGTTTTTGATAAGCTTCCCCTACAACCTCTTGTATGACATAAAAGGTAGATACAAACACACAATATGCACTACCTAGCTTAGAAAGAATAAGATAGATGCAACGATCTTCGTCTATATTCATCTTACATTTTTCACATAAAGTTCTGAGTGTTTTAAACTTAGATAGATAGTGTTCAATGCAAGACAAATCACTTGGACTCAAAGTTAGTACTTGATTTTCTAACTGTTGTGCTCGAATAATATTGTGTTTACCAAACACAGATTCAATCTTTTCCCAAGCTTCTTTGGGTTTATCAATTGATTGAAGGTGGAACCTTAAATTAGGAGAGATGGACATTCCGATTAATCCATGTGCTTCATCATTCACATTATCCCATTTGGATTTCTTATCAGCATCAATGGGTGTTGTTTCCTTTCCCAAGGTAATCTGATACAAACCTTTACTTCTTAATAAATCCTCCATATGGGATTTCCATTGGAAGTAGTTGGTGTTGGTAAGTAAGAGATTACTTGTAGAATCCATATTAAATATGTAGATAATACTGATTTTAAAAATGAAACTGATGATCTGAATGGAAAGAGCTTGAAAAGTTATGTGGTTTAAAAAAAACGACACTAAAAATGAACTTCGGATGTGAGATTTATGCCTTTTTAAAAAAGACATAAACGGTAACCAAAGGACCACGTGGTAGTGTAAGTTGCTTTATGAAGTGACCCACTTTTATAAAGAAAAGTGGGGCTCACTTTTACAAAGAAAAGCTGCATGCAAAATAAATAACTCTAAAATAAAATATTAATGCTACTTATAGTGATTCACTTTTATACTTGAAGTGAAATACACTACAATTTTAGCATGAAATTTTTCAAAAAAAGTAACAAAAGAGAGACTTGAACTCAAGACCTCTTACTTAATAAGACAAATTTTAACCAAATGGTCTAGAAAAACATATTGTAATGTTCATAAGGAGGATTGTTGTTTTTGTTGTTGTTGAAGATGGCCTTGAAGAGCGTGCTAAAAGAAAACTCTTTTCACACAAGAAAAAAATTTCGCTTCTCGATGACAACAAGGGTTAGATCTCGGTTAGCTTACCCAGAAGATGCACCTTTTCCTATATGTTTCTGATTTTCTGAGATCACACAGGGCACGGGACAAAGAGAATACGCAGATCTAAAAGAGTAGCAACCCGGAAATAAAAAATAAAAAACCAAAATACTTCTCTGCAAAACATTTAAAAAATACGTATTCAAACTTTATACCTCCAGATCTGATTGTAATGGTCATATCTTGGGTAAACATAAACCTTTTCAAGTGAAACGAAAAGTGTTTCTAAATGAAACAAGTGCCCCAGACACAATGGAATAATCCTCTCAATCCAAAAATGTACGAAAATGATAGAAAATGTAGATGAGGCAACTCGGCTTCACAATCTTGATCTACAACAGGAGCGGGTCTTCAAATAGGCTCTGATACCATGTTCGACAACATAGATATTCCAAAAGAGGATGAAAACCTTCAATAACCACTCACATAACCAGATCAAATATCAACACACAGATGTTTTCACGTGGTAAAACCCCTATGGGGAAACATCCACGACCCTAGCCAACGCATCCACTTGGAGCAGTTTATTAATGCAAAGAAAAAGATTACAGAGAGATTTTACAAGAGAGCTTCTCACAATTGATCATCAGAAAATGACCCTCCATTCTCTTTAAATGGACATCATGGAGTAATCGGGTGTTAAGCCACAGATCAATGGACGTTAAGATTGAGGAGAGTATGAACCATCGAATCACTCTATGTCGGGAACATATCATGACCGTTGGATTTCCTATCTACAAATGCATACTAATGCATACTAAAGAAACACACTAGAAAACACACTTTTACCTAATGACACAATAGACCAAGTAGATATTAACTAACTCCTAAGTGTCTAAATATCCTAACAAAAGTTTGTTCCTATATTTTTTCAAAACAGTTGTAATCGAATTCAATTTTGTTTGTAACCAAATCTATTCATGGGGAAACAATTGAGCTTGAATCCTTGAGCCTAGGATCAACTACTTATATATATTTTGTAATTGAAACTATGAAAAGGGTTGGCAAAAGTGTAGAAGAGACATCTTTTGAGAATCCTTGTAATTTTTTAATTTTAATGGAATATCAGTCAGAAGTACAGAGCTACTCTTACCAGAGATTATTGTATTGATGATCTAAAGTGTGTGTTTCTCTTTTGTGAATGTGCTTTCCTGTTTTATATTTCATTTAATTTGTAACCTGCATATACTTAATCAAAAGTAATGGTTTGAAATTCATCCGATTTCAATTCTTTAGATCAAGGAATTAAGTATTGTATTTTGTTCCAAAAAGCACAATCAATATTCATCCTAGTTGATGCTTTGAATGTAGTTAGTTGTTTTCACTTTCTTCCATTATGTTACAATAATATTTTCACTGAATTATTATCAACTACCAAGCCTCTACTTCCTTGATAGCTCTAAAACCAAGTACTAATAGTTCTCATTGCATTAAACTTGAATCCATGCCTAATGGACTCCTTCTCACCTCTCCCAACAACCTTATAAATTTCCTAAATTACAGATCTAGCCACTGTGCATAATTTGACAACCTGTCATTTCTTTACTGAGTTGTAAAGAGAGATCCCTTTCTGAGTTGAAAAGGATAGTTTCATCTCTAAATTGGTTTTGAGGTTACCTTTATCATTTGTCTCCTCAGCTAAGGCAATTTACAGAGTGATAACATTTTGGCATTGTTGTCGGGGAATGAAAGTTTCATTTTCCCTGGGAGAATGACAAATATTCATATATGATTCATGAGGGTAACATAGGATCAGACACAACACTAGCTGATGATTTCCCCGATGACTCCATCATTAAGACCAGTTGCAGAAAGTAATACCATTGAAGAATCTTTGCTCCAAGGAAGATTCATACAAGGATAAATCCTGATCAGAATCCTGCATAAGAGGTTATTGATATAGAAAATCTCTTGCGTAAAAGTGAGAAAAAATCATCAAAAACAGGCACATCTCAATTTGATAGATCTTTTTCTTTACCTAAAGATGGAGTGAAAAGTATTCAACATCTCTCACTTGATATAAAATTTGAACAATCACTTTTCATAACTAAATCAAAGTCAGATTTGTCCCACATAGTTTTTGATAGAAGAAAATTTAAACCTTTAGTATCTTCACCTATTCCTATGGTTGTGATTAGTCCCACTTCTTCCCCAAAATCTACTATCAACTCTCAAAAGGAATCAATACCAGTTTAGTCTTCAATCCCAATTCAAAATCCCCCTAGAGTTATGGCTGCTAGGTTTGCCCCTCTTCTTCTCCCTTCCCAATTGCATGATTTGCCTCAAAATTATGCTTAGAGAATAAAGATATATGATGCAAAGGAAGATATTTCAGCTCAACAACATTTAGACATATTTAATGATTTTACTAATCTTGAGGAGTTTTATTACGAGGATGTCAAAATGAGGTTTTTTTCACAAAGTTTCTCAAGTGAAGTCAAAAAATGGTTCAAAGCCTTACCAACAGCTAGTATCCCTGATTTTGAAGAGTTTGAAACAACTTTTCTTGGGAGATGGGGAGATAATAAGAACCCTATGTAGTTTTTGACTCAGTATAATAATTTGAAAAGTCTTCCAGCTGAGATAGTCCATGAGTTTTATACCAAATTCTTGAAAGTATATAACTCAATTCCTTCTCAAGTAAAACCTCCTCCAAGAGCTTTTCAATTTCATTATGCAGATGCATTTGAGAGTGACTTTACTCTGCTACCGAGAGAGAGAAGATCAACTACTCTGATAGATATGATGAATGATGCAATTGAGGTGGAGATAAACTTGGCTACATCAGTAAAGATTAAATTTCAGGTAGAAACTGAAAATAAGAAGATCAAAGGTGAAGCACAACCTTCAACCTCTCATACATCAGATGCAAAGTTTGATATGATTTTAAAGACCATTGAGAAACCGGTGCAAAGGTTGTGTTTAGCTAACAAACCTACGGTCATAGAACAAATTGCGACTCATATCATAAATCCAAATTTCAGGAGGCCTCCAAATCCTTAAATAAGATAGAGAGATCAAAGGAATCAAGCTTATCAAAAAATTAGACCTCCTTTCCAAAATAACTATGTTGCAGAATATTTTGAAGAATCACCTAAAGATCACATTCATTGTTTTGATCCGGATGAGCCAAAAGTTTATCTAATTGAAGAAGATCATGATATGTTTATGCAAGAGCAGGTTGATATGTTGAGGGAAAAGGAAGATTACAGAAAGGGGTATCAAAACTCCATCATGCAGTTTCAAAAGAATTATAATCTTAGAAATAAGAAGGTGGAATAAAATCCTCCAAAGGAGCCATGGACTGATTTTCCTTTTTCAAGTCAACAAAAGAAAGATCTTCCTAGAAAATATATAACAGAGAAGGAAAAACAGAAAGAATACCCCCCAAGGAAGGTTCCAGAAACAAAGAAGGTTCTAATCATTAAAGAGGTAGAAAACACTCAACCCTCTTTCAGTTTTGAAAGTGAGATGGAAAAGACAAAAATTTATATACCTTTTAATGAGCTGATCATAAATTCTAAGTTTAAAAGTCAAATTACCAAAATATTAAAAATGGAACAAGCATCTGATACTCTAAACCTGTAAGATGATTACCCTACAATTTTTTTTGGCCCCTAAGTGGAGGAAAGTGGTGAAGATGGTGATGTACCTCCATTTTATATCAGCCTTAACATTCATGGTGTGAGTTTACACAATGCAATGTTAGACTTGGGAGCATCCCATAATCTGATGCCAAAGGTGATCATGGAGCAACTAGGTTTGGATATCACAAGACCTTATAAAGATCTTTTCTCTTTTGATTCAAGAAAAGTGAAGTGTTTGGGTTTAATTAAAGATATTTATATTTCTATATCTCAAATCCCATCAAAGAAAATGGTCATGGACGTGGTAGTTGTTGATATCCCTTCTAAGTTTGGGATTTTGTTGTCAAAGTCATGGGCAAAAAAATTAAAGGGCACTTTACAGATGGATATGTCTTATGCAACTGTTCCAGTCTTTGGACAATAGATAAATCTATACAAATAAGTTTTGATGAAATACATGGTGAGTAGAAAACACAAGCCTAACAATCATCCCATTTACTCAATTGATAATGATATTGGTTCTACAATTTTTTGTAATTATTTATGTCTTGAGGAAGATGATCAAAGTGATCCCAAACATCAGCAAGCAAAACATATTTCAGATCAAAAGAATGAGGAAGAGGATGGGTTGTGGAACATGGACTTTGATGTAGTTGTCAACAAAGAAGGAGTAGGGAATGTGTTTGGATTATTCCTCCTAAAGGTACTTCAAAACTTTGTTCCTTTAAGTTGGTATTTGACTGTACAAATAATGTGGCTCAGTATGAGGCATTGATATTGGGCCTAAATACTTTAAAAAAATTGGGGACAAAAAGAATAGTTGTACATGAAGATTCTGAGTTAGTGATAAATCAAATTAAAGGTGTTTATCAAACCAAGCACCCCGGGATGAGAGAATACATGAATGAAATATTGGATCTGTTGGAATATTTCACAAAGCATGATCTTTCACTGATAACAAGAGGACACAATATAATTGCAGATGCTTTAGCTACTCCAGCTAGCATTTTCAAAATTCCTATACATCCAAACAAAAAATATGAGGTTGAAGTAAGACATAGGCCAATAGTACCTGATAATGTCAAGAATTGGAAGGTGTTTGAGGATGATCGACAGGTTATCAGGTTTCTTCAACAATCAGAATAATTTGCAAACACCCATATTGATGAGGAGAATCTTTTTTATCAGGACTCAAAAGAAGATATTTTTTCAAATTCAAATGATTATCTAAATAAAATTGTTGGTAAGGATATTGTTCAACTAAAAAATAATGTCATTCCTAAATGTTTAGTTCCACTAGAATAAATTTTTACTATAATGATGTGGCAAAAAATCCTAAAGTTACTCCAAATGAAAGTGAAATAGAAGACTGCAATATTGGGACAGAAAATGAGCCAAAGTTCATAAAAATTTCCAAGTCTTTGACTCCTAAAAATAAGAGGAGGTATGTTCACTTAATGAAGGATTTTTCATATGTGTTTACCTGGAGCTATGAATAATTGAAGTTATATGATACAAAAATAATCCAACATATCATTCCACTGAAAGAAGGACATAAAACTTTCAAACAAGAATTAAGGAGGACTAATCCTTTGTTATTTCCCCTAATTGAAAAAGAAGTAAGAAAATTGTTTGAAACTAATATCATTGTATCTTTGAGGTTTGCTAAGTGTTTGGATAACCTTGTTCATGTTAGAAAGAAAAATGGCGAAATCAGATTGAGTGTGGACTTTAGGAATTTGAATAGAGTCTCTCTCAAAGACAATTACCCCCTTCCCAAAATGGATTATATTCTACAGAAAGTTGTTGGATCACAGAGAATGTCAATGCTGGATGGATTTTTAGGTTACAATCATATTTTGTTGCATCCATATGATCAAGAAAATACATCTTTCACCACACCATGGGGTACGTTTATGTATGCAAAGATTCCCTTCAGTTTGATGAATGCAGGGGAAACATTCTAGAGGGATATGGATATGGATTTTGTAGAGGAGAAGGACAAGTTTGTTGTTATATACTTGGATGATATTACATTTTTTTTTGGATCTGATGATGATCATTTGAAGCATTTGAAGCAAGTTTTCCAAAAATGTAGAAAGTTTGGTATTTCTCTAAATCCTAAGAAGTCAAATTTTGGAATGCAAGAAGGCAATATTCTAGGTCACGTCATTTCAAAGGAGGGAATCAGGATAGATCCAAATAGAGTGGCTGCAATCCAAAAAATTAGTATCCCTAGGAGTAAAAAGGAGGTACAATATTTCCTTGGAAGGGTGAATTGTTTGAGGAGGTTTATTCTTAAACTTGTAGAAATTATAAAGTTTATTACCAACATGTTGAGGAAATGAAGTGAAATAAAATAGACATTAGAAGCAAGAAAATCCTTCGAAGATATAAAAATGTCATTAACCAAAGAACCAGTTTTAGCTAGTCGAAACTACTCAAAAGACTTCATCATATTTTATTTTTCCTCAGAACATACCATTGCAGGGGTCCTATTGCAGAAAAATGAACATAATTTGGAGCAACCCATAGCCTACTACAACAGAACCTTGAGGGATTATCCATTGAAGTACAATATCATGGAGAAGCAAGCATATGCATTGGTGAAAGCTTTGAAAGAGTTTAGAGTCTATTTTTTTCATTCTCAAATTGTTTCTTTTGTGCCTAATAATGTTGTAAAGGATATTTTGACTCATCCCGATCCTGAAGGAAAAATAGGCAAATGGATAGCCATTTTGTTGGAATATTATTTGGAGATAAAGCCAAAGAAATTGATCATGGGTCAAGGACTTGCTAAGATGATGACTGAGTCAAACTATTATGTGTTGGGAATAAGTTTATTGTTGAACTTTCAAAGAATTCAAAGGAAGAACTAGCACCCCAAGTATCTCAAAAGTTTCTTGAATCTAGATGGTATATTGATATCATATATGTTTTGCAAAACTTGCAAGCTCCTCTTGAATTAAGAAAAACTAAAGCTAGGTTTTTAAAATTAAACGTAGCCAAATTTTGTATACTTGATGGTTCTCTGTATTAGAAATATCCAAATGGGATTTTGTTGCATTGCTTATTAGAGGATGAGGTGAAGCAAACTATCAAATATTTCATAAGGTTGAATGTGGAGGGAACCACTATTGGAAAGAAACAGTACATAAGATACTTAGAGAAATATTTTATTGGCCTGACATTTTTTATGATGTGTATAAGGAGGTTTCAAGTTTTCATGAATATCATATATTTGATGGAAAGAGAAATTTGATACCCCTACCTTTGAAACCAATTTCAGTTGAGGCACCATTTCGAAAATGGGGCCTTGATTTCATAGGTGAGATTCATCCACCATCTTTAGCACAACACAAATGGATATTGGCAGCTACAGATTATTTTACTAAGTTGATTGAAGTAGTTCCAACAAGATAAGAAACTAATACTGTCATCATCCAGATTATGGAAAGTAACATTCTATCCAGGTTTGGTTGTCCTACCAGACTAATAACTGACAATACAAAAACTTTCAAATCTAAAATAATGGTTAAATTTTTTAGTGATTACAACATAACTCTTATCCATTCCACAACATATTATCCACAATACAATGGACTAGTTGAGTCATCCAACAAAAATCTGACAAGAATCATAAAAATGTTGTTGCAGGAAAACAAAAATGAATGGAATAAGAAACTCATATATGCATTGTAGGCAGATAGGATAACCACAAAGAAATCTATTGCTATTTCACCCTTTCGGCTTGTATATAGAACATAGGTAGTTTTTCCCACTTATGTGGGGCTTCCAGTTATGAAATTTTTGCAGGAAGAAGATGTAGAGCCAAATGAAATTCAAAGAAGAATAAACCAAATTATTCATGTTCAACAAATGAGAGAAGAGGTTTTCAACAACACTCAATTGTTCCAGGAAAAAATGAAAAAGGTTTTTTATAAGAAAACAAAGGGTGATGATTTTAAAATAAATGACCTAGTGCTAAAGTGGGGTGCCAGAAATGAAGATAAGGGGAAGCATGGAAAATTTGATCACCTTTGGTTGGGACCATACAAAATTATGTCTTATCATGGAAACAATGTTTTTTCTATTACAGAAGTTGAATGGATATTTCCTGGGTGGCGGTCCTGTCAATGGAAGGTTTCTCAAACATTATGTCACATAAAGCAGCTCAATATTTCACTTCATTGTACATATTCATTTTACTTTTTAATTTGCAGGTGTGGAAAACATTCCAAGGAATTTGAAGCCCGAGGTGAAGGCCCTAAGATTCAGTTGAGTTTTCAATATGTTTAAATTTCATTTTGTACATAAATAAGGATGAATAGTCAAAGTCTATTGAGTCCTAGTCTAGTTTTCAGTTATGAATAAAAATATGATGGATAGGAACTAGTCTGTTGTTTCTTTGTCATCTCAAAGGGA
>JASDQU011504961.1:0-23037 GCA_032191745.1 Picea mariana | reverse complement strand
AAGGGAAATTGATTTTATCCTCCTAAGTGCCTATGTGTTTTTTGACTAACCCCTTTATATGATGAGGGGACTAAGTGTGGTGCAGCTTTAAAACATGCTTGAAATCATTTTTAAGAAGGCAAATGGCCTTCCCCACATCTCAACAACTTTACAATGTGAATTTTTGCACAGATGCGCAGGTCTCAGTGGAGACAGAGGCGCACAGAGCGCATGCGCGCGAACAGAGACAATTCAACAGGCACACGTGCGCAGAACAGAACTGTGAATCAGGCACATGGGCGCACGATGCACGTCTGTGGGCTTAAAAACCCGTGCATATATGGTACACTGCCAAGAATGAAAAATCCGAATGGATTTCTCTCAGTTCAACTTGGAATTGACTGGTTGGTAGGTCGACTTAGGCCAGTTAGTGCACCTGCAAGTTAAACAAACTAAAAGAAGAGCAAGAAAAACCCAAATGGGGTAGTAAATTGATACCTTTCCCCAGTGGAGTCGCCAATATGTTGCGCCTCTTTTGTCACCTTGGTGAGAAAAATAGAGGTTCTTGCAAGCTCAGTTGGGTCTGTTGAGCAGGACAGCTGCAAGGAAAAGAGTTAGGGAAAGAAAATAAAAACTACAATTAAGAATTAAACTAAGAGACACAATAAAAACTAAATTCATGAGCATAGGGACATAGAAACAAAAAGAACCATAAGATCCATGTCACCAATGTTGAGGTTGATCTATTAGTGAAAACAAAGCACCAAGAAGAAAGGGGACTATGAGTCCCTTCTTCCTCCAAGGGAGGGCTCTTGGACCCCCACTAGCTAGCTCTTCTTACAACAAAGAAAAATGGAAAATGATGAAAGAACTCTTTAAAAATCCACTCAATGGGTGAGGTGGATTGTCCAATGCAATGGTACCAATATGCTCTTGACAAGGATGGAGTCCTCAAGAAAATAGAGGCAGCATAACATTACTTTGAATTCCTTGAGAAAATGAGGTGCATCCATGGCTTTTTATAGCATTCATTTGGGTTATTGTTTAATTGCTTTGTAGTGTGAAAAGAGGCCGATTAGGGCATTCTTAGGTCTTTGACCAGCCCACCAGTCGGATCCAGTCCAGATTTGAGGGTCAAATCGGCTTGGAAGCTAAACCATAAGTGGGTGGGAGGCCGACCACTCTCATAAATGCGTCGTTTAGCAGATGCATGGCCTTTTGCGCTAATAGTCGCGCATCGTGCACCTGTGCGTGATTTCTGCATTCCTGTTCCGCGTGTGTGCCCAATGTCTACATAGCGCTCTTCAATTTTTCACTACTTTGTATATTTTTTTGACCTTTTTTGAATGTTGTGGTATTAATTCAGGTCCATGGATGACTTCATCACTGTTTGACGATGATGAGTTCTTGTAACCATGTGCGGACGAAATTTCAGTGATAACACTCCTAAATATTTGTCCATAATTGTGCGCTCTTATATACATCTTTGTGGTTTCCTGAATGATGAACGCAATTCTCTCTATATAACGTGTAACCTCCTACTCCCTTTGTGTTCTTACTTCTGGTGGAGTAGTCGATACTAGGAGATCCATAAATTCTACAATGTGGGATCTGTAAGCATCCACAGCTCGTGTTATTTTTTCAATATTGCCCTTTATGGGTACATTCTCCCCTTATGCGTTGTCAGCAATAGTTTTGAATACTTCCTCCACTTACTGCTCTAATATTTCAATGCACTGCTTTGTTTCATCTCTCTCAAATTGCACCTGGTTAAGTGTCATCTCCCGTTTCTTACTTACTTCGTTAGCCATTTGTCAACTTGTCGCATCTGCACGAGCCCTCGACTAAATTTCCTAAGCGACCCTTATTTGAAGTTTGTATAACGCCTTTGTTGGAACCTTGGGTAGTGCCAAGTCCACATGATCTATTTCTTTAAATAGCTTCTACGATGTAATGTCATCCACCTGCAACATCCCTTGGGTGATACAAAAAATTTCATTCCCAATGGCTATTATCAACATTGTCTCATGTTCAGGAATTGTTCTCTCCTGAGAAATTTATGCATTGTAATGAGTTGCAATTGTTCCAGTGCATCCTTGACCTTTGTCAATTTTCTAACTATTTCCTCCATTTGCTTCTCAGCATCATATCATGCCTCTGTCGTGCGGTCATGTACTTTATCTGCAACTAACTCTGCATAATCCTTTGTCAGTGTAAGTTGAGGAAATTCCTTGTGCGCCTTCATTTTCTTGCGATGACTTGTTTCTTGTAACATTGATCTTTTCAATCGCATATTCTCTCTCTACATAGTTGTAATCGGTATATCCATCTCTAGGAGACTTCCACCTCATGTTTCCTCCGGCATAGGAGTATTAGTATCGTTTTACGCTCCTCCATTCAGTTCTACTGCGTGCTCCTTTTGTTGAGTTGGAGCCTTAGGGATAGTAGTTTTTTACCTTGGATTTTCTATGGTTGTACTACCCCCTATTTCAATATTACCCTTTATGGGTACATTCTCCCCTTATGCGCTGTCAACAATAGTTTTGAATACTTCCTCGACTTGTTGCTCTAATATTTCAATGCACTGCTTTGTTTCACCTCTCTCGAATTGCACATGGTTAAGTGTCATCTCCCATGTCTTACTTACTTCGTTATCCATTTGTGAACTTGTCACATCTGCATGAGCCCTCGACTAAATTTCCTGCGCGACCCTTATTTGAAGTTTGTACAGTGCCTTTGTTAGAACCTTGGGTAGTGCCAATTCCACATGATCTATTTCTTTAAATAGCTTCCACGATGTAATTTCATCCACCTACAACATCCCCTGGGTGATACAAAAAATTTCATTCCCAATGGCTATTATCTACATTGTCTCATGTTCAGGAATTGTTCTCTCCTGAGAAATTTGTTATTGTTGAGCTTGTTATTTTTTATGCATTGTAGTGAGTTGCAATCATTCCAGTGTATCCGTGGCCTCTGTCAATTTCCTGATTATTTCCTCCCTTTGCTTCTCAGCATCATATCATGCCTCTGTCATGTGGTCCTGTACTTTCTCTGCAACTAACTCTGCATAATCCTTTGTCAGTGTAAGTTGATGAACTTCCTTGTATGTCTTCATTTTCTTGCAATGACTTGTTGCTTGTAACATTGTTCTTTTCAATGGCAGAGTCTCTCTCTACGCAGTTGTAATTGGTATATCCATCTCTGGGAGACTTCCACCTCATGTTTCCTCCGGCATAGGAGTATTAGTATGGTTTTGCGCTCCTCCATTCAGTTCTACTGCGTGCTCCTTTTGCTGAGTTGGATCCTTAGGGATAGTAGTTTTTTGCCTTGGATTTTTAATGGTTGTACTACACCCTATTTCTTTCGCGCACTCTGTTGTTTTCCTTGTATTTGCACCTGGACTAGTTGATTGTCGTGAAGTGACATCCTCTACTTGTTGTTTAATTGTTTATACCTTCTTTGGAATCATTGGCACCTTCCATTCCTCAGTTGAATCCTTCATGACCCACTGCACTTCTTCTTCTGTGACATAGTGTCTCAATTGTAGCAACTCCTTTTTAGGATCCCTTTTTCCCTAGATCCACATGTTATGTTTGGAAGCCTTAAAATTTTTTATTCCTTGATTTTATGTCACCACTTTTGGTGGTATTCTCCATGTATTAGCCAACTTTTCATGCATCTCATCAAAAAGCATGGCGAACATGCTAGAATTTTCCTTCCTTTTCTTCGGATATGAAGTCTGCCATAATGTTGTATATTTTGTTGTGTGATACTTCCCTAGCCTTTGGTAAAATTTGTTGTATTTTGGTTCTCCCAAACCAATCAGTGTTATCAATATAATTAACCAGGAATAATGAAACTATGTACCTAAATCATGCACATAATTACAATCTTCCATAAACAAATTTAGTATGTATGGATGTAACACCCCATGTTTTGAGACCCCAAATTAAATAATTTATTGTGTTAACTTTCAAGAGGCCAGAGAGCCCAAACAATAAAAAGAGGCCAGTGTGCCTAAGAAATGTAATGTTTTGATCATTATTAATAATAAACACATCGTTGGCTGCTAGATGGACAAGGACTAGAGTTATAGGGGGCTATGATTCCACAAGAGAGGGGGATTGAGGGGCTAAATGTTTATTTCCTATTTTGATTACCCTTTTTGTCTAAGGGAGTGGATCAGTTACGACAGCTTCTTGGGGAAGGCCAGGAGGTTCTTGATTCCCCACGAAATTACTTAAACCTACCCCTGGTCTATCAGGGGGGTTCATTGATTGCTTGTTCTCTAATTCATTCGCTCATTCACTTATTCACTCGTCCACTTGCTCACCAGTTCATTCGATCACTCCTTATACTCAGTCATTCATTCATTCCATCCTTACATATCACTCATTCACCCTTCCTCATCTATGTTTTGGCTTGGGGAAAGGGAAACGAACTATTGAAGAGTGGCCATGCTATTGGTGGTTATAGTGGTCGATGGTGTAATCCATCCATGACTTGAGGCATGCATGTCTAAGATGCGTTGGAATGTGTCCATCTTTGTTCACAGCTAGGAGTCATGAGAGTTCCAGCATTGATATTTTGGACCAGTTGCATTGGAGCCTTGGAAGGAGAAGGACTGCCTAAAGAACTACATGGCAGAGAAGGGTGGACGTCCATTCTATTCGGTGGTGTAGGCTGGGTAGAAGAGATTTGGGTACTTGGATTGTCGTGGGTGTTGGGAAAGCCTATGAGAGATTTAGTGTCGACTGGTTCGGGAAGCCAAGTAACACTCTGGAACCATCCTCATGGAGTCATAGCCCTGGCTTGGGGGTGATGTTGTTGTTGAGATTTGGAATAGTAGTGTCTACGGTTGGGTGGAACATCCTTGGTCTACAGCCAGTTGGTGTCTTCTTTTATAAATATAAGTTCTCTCTGTTATGGTATTATTTACCTGTATATGAATGTATTTCGTTGTGTATTTATTTATCATTTAATTAAACCTTTAGAATATGCATACTTGTTGGTTATTGTTGTGCATGTCGTTGGATATTTTCTTTTATGATTCCTTATTAAATTAAAAGGGTATAGCCAAGAGAAAGAATTTCAAGGGTGGGCTTGAAGATAGCGTACCCCGGCCTGTGGGTGGCAAGGTATGTTACAGATTGGTATCAGAGCTTCTGGTTGAAACACTAGGCCTGTATGGGCCAGGTCTGATGGTCGGAGTCTCGTGGTTGAAACCGAATTCTGAACTTGAAGTTGGAAAAGCTCAAGAGGACTGGCATTGTAGAATCTATGTAGGAGATAGAATGACATATATCCTTTGTAAGGGATCGAAGGATCGTGACCATCCCTTTCGAATTTGGGAGTGATCGCCATTGTGGAATCAAGAGAGATCTGGGATCGTTAGATCAGAGGGCAAGTGAACAAGGATCGTCTGATGAAGGTGAAGCAAAAGGTTGAGTAGGTTTAAGTCTCATTCGTCAGATCTACGCATGAGAAAATGTGAGCCATAGATATCGTGGCGGTTCGGAGGATCGACACTCCGAGAGAAGAGATCCCTCATGTTGCATGCAAGAAAATATCTCGAAGTCCAGAGTTAATACGGACCATCCTTTAGTAGAGACATGTGTCCGCCGATCAGTTAGTTTGAAAGTTCACCATCCGGGAGAAATGGAGTGTGCTGATGTGAAATCTCTCGGAGTCCCGAAGTTCATCGAATGTTGATCCCAGAAGACACGCGGCAGTAGATATCGTAGTCCGGAGACTTGGTACTCTAGGGGTTTTCAAGTCTCTACAAGTGAAAAGTGTCGAAGCCCGAAGTCGTGAAGGCACGCAGACCGTCAATTTAGGATCCCTTCGGGACCTCTCTCAACCGTTGGATCAAGCAGTGGAAGGATAGGGTAAGCACTTCGGTGAATTGGGTGAAAGGTTGAAGATAGACCAAAGAAAATCTATGATCGTCGATGGTTGATGATCGAGCATCGGCAGAATTAGTGCCAAGTTCAAATTTTTCCAAGAGAAATTGTCGATGGCTGAAGGAGGAAGGGTATGATGACATGTCTTGCCATGTCAGCATCCATGTGCCATGCCACATCAGCATAGTTTCCACGTCAGGAAGGATATGGTTGATTGTCAATGGTCATGAATCAGCTATATTTGTGAAACAACCTTGGTTCACTCAGGAAAATCATTGACGGTTGATGGTCGGGGATCGGTGAGTTTGGTGAAGTGTTGAAGATCGACCAAAGAAAATCTTCGGTCGTCGATGACCGATGGTTGGGGGTCGGCGGATTTTGATGAAATTTTCATTCAGAAATAGAATTCATCGATCATCGGTTGTCGATCGTCGACAGAGTAGGTCAACAGTCCAGATTACGTCTAACTGAAATCGACGGTGCAGATTTCCCTGTGGGAGCATATTACATCGGATGAAGGTGAAACCCCCAAAGCTCCGAAGGTTGAAGTTAATCTCAACCGTTGATCGGGAGGTGAATACATGGAGGAAGGAGAGGACCTCTAGTATTTTGACACTCCATTATATCTGTGGAGAAGCGTTCTTGGGAAATACCCGAAGACGGAGTTTCGAAGGAAATCCTAACCATTGATCCGGATAGGATACATTGCAGCAGATCCTACAGTCTAGAGACTTGACACTCTAGGGGGGATTGAGAGTGTGGACAGTCTGGAACTCCCAAAGCTGGAGTCTCTAAGCTCATGTTGACTGTTGATCTCATCCCTCGATCAATTTTCAACTACACGATCTTCGATATAGTAATTCTAACACAAAAAAGTGCTAAGGAATGATTTAGCTCGCGGTTTCGAGTCGTGAAGGTGGTTTGAAAGAAGCGCTAGTGAAAAATTGAATTTTGTATCGACCAAAGGATAACATGGAAGTTTTATATGATGCACATTGATACATATATGTTCTTCATGAATTGATAAGAAAAGGATCGGTATCATTGTTTGGTAAATTTTGTTTATCATATGCCTGATTCTAACAAAATGGTCACTTACACATTTTGTAGAATTAAGGGGTTTAAACACATCAGTTTAGAATGCGTATTCAAGAAATGGAAGAAGACGAGGGAGCCTCTAGCCATGATAGGGGGGTCGAAGGCCAGAATATTAGATTTGGTAATGCAAAGATAGAATCTAACTAACACAAGGGCAGAGGGGAGCAAGAAACATTGCTAGAAACGGTAAGAAGCATGAAAATAGAAGTGCAGAGCTACAAAGCAAACAATGAGAGACTTATGAGAGAACAAAATTAGATAAATGGTTGAGTGCTACAGAGCTTAAATCAGTTGCAAAGTCAAGCCAAGAATGGGTCAAAGCAAGAGGAAGAAGGTAGGTGTCATGAAATAAGAGATGATCGTGGAAGAGTTGGTCATTCAAGAAGTGATAGTAGAACTCATAGACACCACTCACCTCCTTACTCAGCAGGAAATTTTTATGCATCGGAAGATTTTGTAAGCAGTCCAAAGGTGTCTCCTGTTAGGCACCAAAGAAGGCGAAAAGAGGTGCACAGCTTGTAAGGAGAGCTGAGGAGCTCAAGCCACCATCCTTTGATGGTGAAAGAGAAAGGGAAGATGATGCCAAAGCATGGTTTCTTGGACTCAGGGTATATTTTCAATTGCATAACTATTCATCAAACCTAGAAGCCAGGATTTCCACCTACCATTTAGAGGGAAAGATGGAATGTGGTGGGATCAACTGAAGCAAGTTGAACATGTTAATGGGAAGAGGATCACTTGGAAGCAGTTCAAGAATTACTTCCAGAAGGAGTACCTCTTAGAGCATTTCTATGACAAGAAAATGGTGGGGTTCTTTGAACTCAAGTTGAGAAGCATGACTATAGAAGAATATGAGAAGTTCTTGGGGTTGTTAAAGTATGTTGGGTTTATAAACGATGAAAAGGTAAAGATACAGAGTTTTTTGGTGGAATGCCATCCTTTTATAATGAAAATATTAGGTATGATGAGCCCTATACCTTAACTGAGGCCATCAGGAAGGATACATACATGTATGAGCAAGGCAAGGGAAAAGAATTCCTACAGAAATCTTGGAAGGATAAGAAGAAGGAGAAGTTCGATCAAAGGAGGAAAGGATTCAAACCTCCCTTCAATAGGAATGAGTCTAATATAAATCATCAAGATCAGTATGCTAAGGGTGAATCCAAGAAAGAAGACTCCTTGGGAAAAATAGGAAGACCACCAATCCAATGTTGGGGATGCAAAGAAGATTACATGTACAAGGATTTCCCACACAGAAAGGACAGAGTGAAGACTGTGCACAATGTCCAAGAGGCTACAACAGTCGAAGATATGGGAAGGATTTATGCAACCTTAGATGATCGACAATCAGAGTACCAATCCAATATGATCGAGGTGGGAGATAAGATTATAAATAAACATGTTTCTATTTTAATTGATTCAAGAGCAAGTCATTGTTATATTGATCCTAAAATAGTGGATAGATTACATTTGGAGAAAGTAAGCATGGAAAATCAAGTTTGGTTAAGCTAGCCACTAGAACCAAAAGGAGAATCCATGATATGATCAGAGGATGTTCCATAAGTCTTAATGGTGTGAATAAAAATGTTGATCTAAATATCATACCATTGGGTTCTTATGATATTCTAATTGGAATGGATTGGCTGGAAAAGCATCATGTTTTCCTAGATTGTCATGGCAATACATTTATATGTCTTGATCGATATGGAAAACAGAGCACTGTGAAAAGAGTTCCAAGACCCATCTCTATAAGGGATATTTCAGCCTTACAGCTGAAGAGATGTTTTAGAAAAGGATGTCAATTGTATGCAGCCCATGTGGAGGGGCCAAGCCTTGAACATTTCTCGATACTACAAGAATTCGAGGATGTATTCCAAGAAATACCAGGGTTTCCACCAAAAATGGAAATAGATTTCTCTATTGATTTAGTGCCAGGAGTTTCCCTAGTGTCAAAAACACTTACAGAATGAGCACACCAAAGTTAAAAGAATTACAAATGCAGTTGGAGGAATTGTTGAAGAAAGGGTACATATGTCCAAGTGTTTCACCTTGGGTAGCAACAGTACTCTTTGTCAAAAAGAAGGATAGAACATTGAGGTTGTGTATTGAATTTCGATAATTGAATAAGTATACTATAAAGAACAAGTATCCTCTACCCAGAATTGATGACCTCTTTGATCAGCTAAGAGGAGCAAAGATATTTTCAAAGATTGACTTGAGGTCAGGATACCATCAGGTAAGAATCAAGGAAGAAAACATTCATAAGACAGCCTTTAGGACCAAGTATGGGCATTATGAATTTGTAGTGGTGCCATTTGGAGGGACCAATGCACCAGTTGTCTTTATGTACTTAATGAATGGCATATTCAAAAATTATTTGGATAAGTTTGTCATGGTGTTCTTGGATGACATACTTGTCTATTCTAGGTCTGAAGAGGAGCATGAACATCACTTAAGACTGGTATTGCAAGTGCTAAGAGAAAATCAGTTGTATGTCAAGCTAAGTAAGTGTTCCTTTTATCAAAAGCAGATACATTACCTGGGACACATTATTTCATAACAGGGCATAGCAGTAGATCCAGAGAATATTGAAGCCATTAGAGAATGGCCAACACCCAGAAATGTGTCATAAGTCAGATCTTTTATGGGATTAGTTGGTTACTACATAAGGTTCATAGTAGGGTTCTCTAAGGTTGCTCATCCCATCACTTCTTTGCAAAAGAAGGGAACTAAATTTGAATGGACACCTAAGTGTGAAGAGAATTTTAAATTGTTGAAGGAATTACTTACTAGTGCACCTGTGTTAAATATTTCTAACCCAAATGAAAGTTTTGCAGTATGTACATAGGCATGTAAGGAAGGACTTGGGGGAGTCCTCACACAAAATGGACATGTCATCGGTTATGAGTCTAGAAAGCTTAAGGAACATGAGAGGAACTATGCCACGCATGACTTGGAGCTTGTTGCCATTGTCCACACCTTAAATATGTGGAGGCATTATCTCATGGGGAAGAAATTTGAATTAAGGATAGACCACATTGGCCTGAAGTATCTTTTTGATCAACCAACATTGAATGCCAGGCAAACAAGATGGTTGGAATTTTTAAGTGAATATGACCTCGATATCAAGCATATCAAAGGAAAAGAGAACAAATTTGTCGATGCACTTAATAGAAGAGTGCATCTCATGCATGCTACTATTGTCAGTATGCATCAGTCAGACTTGAAGAGAAAAAAATTAGATGATCTTGTTACAGATCAGCATTACCTACAGATAAAGGAAAGCTTACGGCAAGGAAATGTAAAATAGAAAATAAAGGAGTATGAGATAAAGGAAGATGGATTTCTTATGCATAAGAATAGAATATATGTTCCTAGTTCCGAAGAACTGGGGAATTTGGTATTGAAGGAAATGAATGATGTTCCTTATGTTGGACATCCCGGTTACCAGAAAACGATTACAGTAGTAAGAATCCAATTCTTTTGGCTGAGAATGATAAAGGATGTTGTTGATTACATCGCTCAATGTATGGAATGTCAGAAGGTGAAGGTTGAGCATAGGCACCCAGCGGGTTTGCTGCATCCATTACCAATCCCAGAGAAGAAATGGGAAGTGATAACCATTGATTTCATAACTAAATTACCCAAGACAGCAAGACAACATGATTCAATCATGGTAGTGGTTGACAAATTAACAAAGGCTACTCATTTTGTTCCTGTAAAAACAACACATACAACGGCTAATATTGCAGAAATTTACATGAGAGAGATTGCTAGGTTGCATGGGATACCTAGGAAAATTGTCTCGGATAGAGATACAAAGTTTACCTCCAATTTATGGAGGAGATTGTTTAAAGGATTTGGTACAAATATAGACTTTAGCACAACATACCATCCACAGTCAGATGGGAAAATAGAGAGGGTCAGCCGAGTAATTGAAGATATGTTGAGAATGTATGTGATGGATAAGCCATCTAAGTGGGAAGATTACTTGCACTTGGTTGAGTTTGCATATAATAATGGGTATCAAGCTTCATTGAGAATGAGCCCATTTGAAGCCTTGTATGGTAGCAAATGCAATACTCCAGTGAGCTGAGACAACTCAGCAGATAGAGAGGTACTTGGGTCGGAGTTTCTCAAGGATATGGAAGACCAGATGGTTAAGATCAAGCAGAATTTAAAGGCAGCTCGGGATAGAAAAAAAGTTTATGCAGATAAGAACATGACAGCTAGAGAATTTAAAGTAGGGGAGCATGTACTTCTGAATGTGAAGCCCAAGAAAAGGTATTTGAAATTGGGTAGTTGTACAAAGCTGGCAGCCAAATTTTTTGGTCCATTTTAAATATTAGACAGAATAGGTCCAGTTGCATACATGCTTGCATTGCTTGCTTCCATGAATGTGCATAATGTATTTCATGTCTCTTTGCTAAAGAAATATGTACATGATCTTAACCATGTTATTGATTGGCATCTGATTCAGGTAGAGACAGAGGGAGACTTTCAGGTCCAACCAATGCGAGTATTGGACAGAAAGGACAAAATGCTCTAGAATTGAGTTATAGAGCTGGTAAGTGGACCTGCTATGGTCCTAAAGATGCTACCTGAGATATTGAATATGCCATGTGGGCAGAGTACCCACAGCTTTTTGAATAAATTCTAAGATTTTGATCTCTATTTTGTATACGCACTAAGGATAGTGCCAAAATAAGGGGGAGAGGATGTAACACCCCAGGTTTTGAGCCCCTGTATTAAATAATGTATTTTGTTAACTTTCAAGAGGCCAGAGGGCCCAAACAATTAAAAGAGGCCAGTGTTCCTAAGAAATGTAATGTTTTGATCATTATTAATAATAAACACATCATTGGTTGCTAAACGAACAAGGATTAGATTTATAGGGGGCTATGATTCCACAAGAGACGAGGCTTGAGGGGCTAAATGTTTATTTCCTATTTTTATTACCCTTTTTGTCTAATGGAGTGGATCAGTTACCGGAGCTTCTTGGGGAAGGCCAAGAGGTTCTTGATTCCCCATGAATTTACTTAAACCTGCCATTGGTTTGTCGAGGGGGTTTGTTGATTGCTTCTTCTCTCATTCATTTTCTCATTCGCTTATTCACTCGTCCACTTGCACACTGGTTCATTCGATCACTCATTGTAATCACTCGTTCATTCATTCCATCCTTACCTATCACTCATTCATCCTTCCTCGTCCGTGTTTTGCCTTGGGGAAAGGGAAATGAACTGTCGAATATTAGTCATGGTATTGTTGGTTGTAGTGGTCATTGGTGTAATCCATCCATGACTTGAGGCCTAAGTGACTGAGATGCATTGGCATGTGTCCAACTTTGCTCATAGTTTCGAGTCCTAAGAATTCCAGCATTGAGATTCTTGACCAGTTGCGTTGGAGCCCTGGAAGGAGAAGGATTGCCCGAGGGACTACGTGGTAGAGAAGGGTGGAGGTCCATTCTCTTGGGTGGTGCAGGCTAGGTAGAAGAGAGATGGGTACTTGGATTGTTGTGGGTGCTGGGAAATCCTGTGAGAGCTTGAGTGCCGACTGGTTTGGGAATCCAAGTAACACTCTGGAATCATCCTTGTGGATTCATAGCCCTGGCTCGGGGGTGACATTGTTGTTGATATTTGGAATAGTAGCGCCTACGGTTGGGTGGAATGTCCTTGGTCTGCATTCAGTTGGCATCTTCTTTTATAAAGATAAGTGCCCTATGTTATGTTATTATTTACCTGTATATGAATGTATTTCGTTGTGTATTTATTTATCGTTTAATTAAATCTTTAGAATATGCATGCTTGCTGGTTATTGTTGTGCATGTTGTTAGATATTTTCTTTAATGCATCCTTATTAAATTAAAAAGGCATAGCTAAGAGAAAGAATTCCAAGGGTTGGCTTGAAGGTAGTGTACCCTGGCCTGTGGGTGGCGGGTATGTTACAATGGAGCCCAACTAAGTCGACTCCCCTTTGCGCACTGCGTTGTTGCTGCTATTACTCCTGCAGGGGCTTCCTCCTTGCGACATTTCCTCAAAAGTTTACATGCCATCAATTTTATTGTGACATTTGTTGTTGGATCATTTATCTATCTAATGACCATTCCCCTGGAACCTCTGTCAGCCCCATATTTTCTCTTTATCTCATCTGCCAGAGCTTTTTCTTTGGTTTTATCCTCCATGTATTGCTCTGGTTTTGTGCCATCTGTTGGTAAACCTATGATTTCTGCAATTAAGTCTACATCTATGGATACATACCTATCCATCCATAACATGCCTCCATCTACCAATGCTAGTAGTTGTTTGACACAAACATTTGCATGTTTTCCTCTCCCAAAGTTAGTAATTTCTAGTAAGTTCATGATCCATGTGTTATAAAGTCCTGCAATCCATTGTTTCGGCTCCAAAATGGGATCCCCTAATGGACCCTCTCCTCTACTCTCCATGATCCAAGAAAGGATCCAGAGAAGGCTAAGAATAACTCAGAACGCTCATAATGGCTCTAGCAGACAGAGAAAGGGAAAAAATTCAAAGTTCCCAAAACTCATTGAAAATAGCATGATCATGAAAAGCATGTCACAATATTTCTAAGGGCACAAACGGCTCGTCAAATGGAGTTACGGTTTAAAAGATATTCGTGGTCAAAATTACGATCAAACAGGGCCAGTCAACAAGGGGGCACATCATCATCTGTACTGTTGACATTAGCAACCAACAGGGAAGGATGACATCAGCATTATGGTTGTTGACATCATCATGCCATGTGGCAACACCAGAGGCTTCCACATGTCACCCACCAATGGAATTTTCAGGGGTCCATGTGGACCAGTAGAAAAGTGCCACATGGAACCCCAGGTGATGCCACATGGCACCACCTAGGAAGTGCCACATGTCAGGTACAGATTGAGGGGACAGAGACATCAGCAGACAAGTGGACTTATTAGTGGGTGCCACATGGCCCAGTCAGTGGGCGACATGTGGCATCCCCGAAACGTCCAATATCAACCCGTGAACGAATTTCGAATTTAAAAAAAATGGCGGATCCGCCAAATCTAGCAGACCACGCCAATTTTAGAAGCAGTTGGAAGGACTTCTAGCGAGTATGCTAAAGTTAGCGGGAATCATGTATTGCAATATATATATATATATATATACAACCAACACACTAAAATGGAGTCCGGTGGGATTCGACCCCGGAACCTCTGTCGATGCCCAAGCCTTAACAAATTGGCACATAACCAATGCGCCATGGGTACTGCTTGGTATATCCTCCTGTGGTTATTACTTAAAAGGTGCAATCTTCCTAGAGACGGAGGAGGAGGCATAGACTGTACGAACCTGGGGGCATGGATTTCGAGGCAAAGAACAGTCATCATTGCAGGTTGCAGAGGGCACAAAAACCGAGACAAAATTCTTCTTGGTCTTGGGAGTGCCAGAGTTGGATCGAAGCATGGAGACAGTCATTTTTGTGTAATTCAACGCCATGAATTCAGTGTTGATGTCTGTTTTCTGATCTGAGCATTATTTCTGCAGCTTGATTTCAGAATGAGGTATATTTATGTATTTGCCAAATTCTTTTGTTGAGTTAATGAAAGATCCTACCAATTTGAGAGCAGGACCTGGAGATGTAGTGCACCAGGGACGAACTCCATTATCAATTTTTTTTGTTCAGATATGATGCTTATGTCTCTTCATTTTTTAGTTTTCCCTTCTTTAATGGTGCACTTTAATTTATGCCCATTTAATACAATTCTTTATAAGTCACGATGAAAAGATCTCGGATCATGTTGGTATCAGAGCATTCATATTTGACTTGAATTGTTGGGTGTGAATGCTTACTAGGGCCAAGCATAAGCAGGGTGAAGGAACTCTTAAAACTTCCAATCCCAAAGTTGGTTGTGTATCCAAAAGGAATAAAACGGCAGAAGAGGACAAGCATGATGAATAGGAGAAAAACTTTCACATGGTCTTTTATCGCATGTCAAAAATGGTTAAGCGAATGTATGGAGATTACGAGAAAAGGATGAAGAAGAAAGAGAAGAAAAAGGAAGCACATGCAGATGATGATGCTTCAGTAAACCAAGGAGCCAGAGGAGATCCTCTTGAGCCTTCGTCTTCACCTTCGAGTTCTAGTTCTTCTTCCTCTGAGCATTCTCATTATTCTCATCATTCTATCCATAAAGCCTCTTTTAAGAAACCATTATTAAATCTTGATGTAAAATTTGTTTTACCTATGTTTAATGGAGATACTAATCCTTAAAAGCTAGATAATTGGATCTGACAGTTTGAAGTGTATTGTCGTGTCCAGCATATTGATGAAGAGGAAGTTAAAGTGAAACTGGCTTTTCTTCGGTTGGAAGGCACTACTCTCATAAGGTGGGAGAGCAAGCTTCAAGATAGAAGTAAGTGTGGTAATCTTCTTTCCTCATGGTCGGAATTTAAATTAGCGATAAGGAAGCAATTTTATCCATTAGGGTATTTACATAAAGCAATGATGGAATGGCAAACTTTAAGGCAATGTAAAGGTCAAACTGTACAAAGTTTCACAGAAGAATTTAGGAAGAAATCTCTTGCATTGAACATTTCATTGGATTCTTATGAAACTTTAATGAAGTATATTTGCGCACTTCACAGTTATATTTGACATACTTTGCTCTTGTTTAACCCCACTAGTCTTGACAAAGTTTGTGTGCAAGCCTCTCACCTTGAGAATAGGGGGAAACATGTTCAACAAGATCCCACAAAGAAACCTTCCAATTTCCCACAGAAGATTTTTAAGAAGTTTAAGAGGAAAGACAAGAAGACCGCTACAGTGACGAGAGAAGAAGGAAAACCATATTTCACTCATTGCAAGAAAAGTGGTCACGATGAAGAACAATGTTGGAAACTACATCTAGAAAAGAAACCGAAACAGTTTGGTGGAAAGGGGAAGTCAAAGACCGTTGCTACAGTACAACAAGATCTTGGTTCTGATTCAGGAGATGAAGGAAATATCACAGTGGTTGGAGTAAAGGGTAAATATTCTCTTCATGCTAATTCAAGTCCCAATGATGAATCTCGTGTTGATGAACGAAAGAGGAATGAGTTATTTCATATCAGATTTGTATCTAAACATACTAAGATAGATACATTATTTGATCTTGGTTCCCAAGTAAACTTAATATCTGAAGCACTTGTCAAGAAAATGGGTCTTGAAACGAAACCACATCTGAAACCTTATCCTCTTGGTTGGGTATGTGACAAAGCAAAACTTAATGTCACCAAACAATGTAGGATCAGATTTGTTATTGCTTCAAAATCTATTGATGAAGTGGATTTCGATGTTGTGCCACTTGATATATGTGGCATAGTGTTGGGAAGTCCTTATCTTTATGATAGAAAAGTAGTATTCTTTTGTCATGAGAATGAATACCACCTTACTAAAAGGGGAGTGGAATATATTGTTAGAGCTCTCAGCATGAGGGTAAATACAACACTTGTTAGTGCAGGGCAAATGAAAAGACTCATAAACACTAATAAGAGATATGTACTCATGGTCGTCGGAGAGAAAGATGTCGGGACATTCGACGCTTTCCAAGGGTGTGATCCATCTCATCAAATGGAATTAATTGATATTGTATCTAAGTATGATGATATTTTTCAGAAACCAAATGGATTACCTCTTAAGAAGGAAATCCAACATGAGATACATCTTCAGCAGGATTCTCCTCTTCCTAATGTGGGCATGTACAGGATGTCAGTTGTGAAGATGACAGAGATCAAGAAGCAGGTACAAGGCTTATTGGATCAAGGGGTCATCTGACCCATTTCATCTCCTTGTGGTTCTCCGATCGTGATGGTGCCAAAGAAAGATGGCACATGGAGAATGTGTGTTGATTACGGGGCCTTAATTAAAATCACGTTGAAAAATTGATACCCTCTTCCTCACATAGATGATTTACTTGATCAATTGAAGAATGTTGTATATTTCACTAAGTTGGATTTGCGCAGTGGATATCATCAAATCATAGTCGTAGAAAAATATGCATGGAAAACTGCCTTTAAAACCAAACAGGGATTGTTTGAGCAGTTAGTTATGTCGTTTGGGATTTGTAATGCTTCGACAACTTTCATGCGTGTGATGAATGATGTATTCAGGCCTTTCATAGATGACTTTGTAATTGTATATTTAGAAAAAAATTGTGTTTTTAGAGGGACTTGGGATGAGCATGTGAGGCATGTAAAGCAAGTATTGGATAATTTGCAAATGGAAAAGTTGTATGTAAAATTGTCTAAATGTGAATTTGGCAAGACTGCACTTGTGTACTTAGGTCATATTGTAGAAGGAGAGAAATTGAAAATTGACCCTTTCAAAATTGATGTAATTGTAAATTGGCCTGAGCGAAAAAGTGTAAATGAAGTTCCAAGCTTCTTAGGTGTAGTCCAGTATTTGAGGAGATTCATTCCCAACTTCTCCTTTATAGCAGTTCCTTTGCATGCCTTAACCATTGTGAAGTACACTTTTCAGTGAGAAGGAAAGCAACAAAAATCTTTCGACACTTTGAAGGGGAAGAACAGTACCACACCAGTATTAGCACTGTTGAATCTTCAACATCCTTTTGATATCAAGACAGATGCCAGCGGATACGCCATGGGTGCAATATTGATGCAATATCATAAGCCTATTTGTTACCACTCTAAAACTTTTAACCAAGTTGTTGTTAACTATCTTATATATGATAAAGAGTTGTATGCATTAGTCCAGAGTGTAAATAAATGGAAGCACTACTTGTTAGGGAAGGAAACAATCATACATACAGATCAGCAACCCTTACAGTTTCTTCAAGCACAGACCAAATTGCAACAATCTCGACACTATAGGTGGATGGGTTTTCTAAAACATTTTCACTTGGTAATCAAGTACAAAAATGGTACAAGTAACAAGGTAGTTGATATGATTTCTAGACCTCCTATTGTTGCTTCTATTGTTTTGAAGAATGCTTCTTTATCTCATGATAGCTATGTAGAACAATATGTCATCCATGAATATTTTAAAGAAGTGTATGTGAAGCTAACCCTTGGTGCATAGGTAGAGAACTATTGTCTGTAGGGAAAACTACTCTACCATCTTGGAAAGATATGTATTCCTACAAGTGAACGAGTCAATGTAATACGAGAAGCTCATACTTCTATTGTGCCTGGCCATTTTGGGGTATGAAAGACTATCGCTCATTTGCATAGGTTTTTTTATTGGCCTCAGATGAAAGAAATCATAACTAAATATGTAAAGGGGTGTGTGATGTGTTCTACATGTAAGCCCACTAATAGAAAACTAGGGCTATACTCACCACTTCATGTTCCATCCCATCCATGGGAAAGTGTATCCATGGATTTTGTAGGGGGTTTACCAATTACCAAAGGGGTTCATGATTATTTGTATGTTGTAGTGGATAGGTTCAGCAAGATGTGTATCTTAATGCCATGTAAAAAGTAGATCATTGTTGAGTATATTGTTAATCTCTTCTTTCAGCATGTTTGGGTTCACTTTAGATTACACACATCTATCGTCTTGGATCGAGATACTCGATTCCTTAAGGACTTTTGGACTAGCTTGTGGAGAATGATGGGCACCAAATTGAAGAGGAGCACTGCTTTCCATCCACAAACCGACGGACAGACAAAGGTGGTAAACCAAACAGTGGTACTTTTGATTTGAGGCTACTGCAACAAGCATCTCAAGGTATGGGATGAACAAATACCCTATGTACATCATGCGTACAACTGATCTTTACATTCATCCACTTAGAGTTCACCTTTTGAGACATGTTTTGGGTACCTACCAAATGTTCCTTTGGACTTGATGTATGGAAGAGATGTCAATGTAAATGAAGAATGAACAGAGGATAGATACTGCAAGTTCATCTAGAGGATTCAACAGATACACCAAGCAGCCAGGGAATAGTTGGAGAAAAGTCAAGCATAGTATAAAGCTCGACATGACAAGCACATGGTTGATCATCAGTTCCAGGTTGGAGACCGGGTATGGATTAACATCAGCAAGGAGAGATTGAAGGGTGACGGCAAGAAACTCAAGCCCATTTGTTATGGACCCTTCACTATCCTGGAGAAAAGAGATAACAATGCTTTTCGTTTGGATCTTCCACCTTATATGCAGATTTACTCAATTGAGAACTTAAAACTTTTTGAGCCTCCCATGATCATGGATCAAGACGAGGAAGTTTCAATACCATAAGTTGATGAGTTTGCACCTGAGTACTTGGATGGATATCATCCTGGACAGGAGGACAAGGACTTCATGTAGGGGTGATGTTTATTATCTTCGAGTAGTCTTAAAAGGCACACATCCAAGAAAGGCAAAGTGGATCGAGAAGGACAAAGTGAGGGTACTCTTCCCTCACTTACCAGTTGATTGATGAAATCTTTTGGTGGTCAAATAATATCTTAGTGGGAAGGCGTGATCCAAAAAAGGATCCAGAGAAGGATAAGAATAACTCAGAACGCTCAGAATGACTCCAGCATATAGAGAAAGGGCAAAAATTCAAAGTTCCCAAAACACAGTGAAAACAGCATGATCATGAAGAGTGTGTCGCAATATTTCTAACGCCGCAAATGGCTCGTCAAATGGAGTTACGGTTTGAAATATATTTGCGGTAAAAGTGGCAGTCACATAGGGCCAATCAACAGGGGGCCACATCATCATCTGTACTGCACAGATGATGAGGAAGAATGACGTCAGCATGATGGTTGCTAACATCAACATGCCACGTGGCAGCACCAAAGACTTCCACGTGTCACCCACCAATAGGATTTTCATGGGTCCATGTGGACCAGTAGAAAAGTCCCACGTGGCACTCCAGGCAACGCCACGTGGCACCACCCAAGAAGCACCACATATCAGGTACGGATTGACAGAACGACGACGTCAGAAGATAGGTGGACTTATCAGCGGGCACCACATGGCCCAATCAGCAGGCAACACATAACATCCAATATCAACCAGTGAACGAATTTTGAATTTAAAAAAAATGGCGGGTCGACCAAGTCTAGCGGACCACGCCAATTTTACCAGCAGTTGGAAGGACTTCTAGCAAGTATGCTAAATTTAGTGGGAATCATATATTTCAATAAATATATATATACAACCAACACACCAAAATGGAGTCTGGTAGGATTCGAACCTAGAACCTTCGTCGATGCCCAAGCCTTAACAAATCCGCCCGTAACTAATGCGCCATGGGTACTGCTTGGTATATATGCTCGTGGTTATTACTTAAAATGTGTAATCTGCCTAGATCCAGAGGAGGAGGCGCTAACAGTACAGACCTGTGGGCATATATTTTAAGGAAAAGGACAGTCATCATTGCAGGTTGTAGAGGGCATGGAAACCGAGATGGAATTATTCTTGGGCTTGGGAGTGCCAGAGTCGGATCGGAGCGTGGAGACAGTCATTTTTGGGTAATTCGATGCCATGAATTCAGTGGTGATGTATGCTTTCTGATCTGAGCATTATTTCTGCAACTTGATTTCAGAATGAGGTATATTTATGTATTTTCCAAATTATTTTGTTGAGTTAATGAAAGAGCCTACCCATTTGAGAGCAGGACCCGAAGACGTAGTCCACCAGAGACGAACTCCATTATCAAGTTTTTGTGTTCATATCTGATGCTTATGTCTCTTCATTTTTTAGTTTTCCCTTCTTTAATGGTGCACTTTAATTTATGCTCATTTAATACAATTCTTTATAAGTCACGATGAAAAGATCTCGGATCACTCCATGTACATTTGTTGCGCAAACTCAGAGAATTTCCCTATGTCTGCCATATCATGATCAACATACTTCATTTTTTTAATAGACATTAACATGTCACCAACTAATTTAACTCCTTCAAGTATTTGTAGCAGTGATAGTGTTAAGTCCTTATGTTTGCTTGGTGTTATTGGTGCAACAGGTTTTTCCCTAGTCTTCTTCTTTCCTACTAATGTCCCTGTCATTTCTACCTGGTTCTCTTCCTCATCTTCTTCTGTGTCTGAGTCTTGTTGATTTGTGATGTCTTCCACCTGTACTTGTTCCTCTAACTGATGTGATGGCTCTGCTACATGGTGTTTTACTTCATCAGACTATGTTCTTTCATCATCTTCCTCATTTGGCTCTGCATGTGGTTGCACTATACCTAATCCAAATTGTTGTGTGGGGTTCTTCTCTATTCTAGGGTTTTATGTTTCATCTCGTGTGTCAACATCCATTTCCTCTATTGTCGAAACCTTCTCTTCTACAATCATGGGTCTAACTGGCTTGATAAATGGAGTTGAAATTGCATCCACATCCACTACTCCTTCTAGTTGAATGTTTGCCCCATCGGTTGTTGTCCCATGTGGCGACCTTGCGACACTGTGTGTTTTCCTTGCAATTCGACTAGGAGCCCCAAACTTTGGTGGCACCATACTGCTAAATTCTGAAAGGGTTTCTCTGAATCTTCACTGAACACCTCGGAGTCACCTGCTCGTACTGAGTTTTCTTCCTTAGCTCTCGTTTTCACAAAGTCACAATGAGGTTTTACCTTTCACCTTTTATGTTTTTATAAGTTGTGCCATAATTTCTCTATCGTGTCATACTTTTCTAATCACTGTCTTTTCCTTTTTCCAGCTGCTTTCTATATCGGTGCGCTGCTTTTTCTGGCTGGTCCCAATTTTCTAGCGCACAGTGTATTCATGTTCTTTCTTACCAACTGTTATCTTTTGCGCGCTATATCATCTAACTACATGTGTACCACTTATCCATCTACTGCATCTTTTGTATTTTTCTTCTTTTTCCACTTTTTTTTTCTTTTCTTATTTTCTTTACTATATACACTATGTACAATTGTATTTTCCTGCGTTGCAACTACTGAGGGTTACTGGGTCGACTGCCCCTATACAATTTCAGTCGACTGCCATTAACCATTCCTTGAATCTCTTTTTCTGCTAGATCATCCAACTATACAACACCTCCATCTGTGATATATTTTATCTCATATGGCCCTAGCCAATGCATCCTGAATTTTCCTAGGTGTTGTAAGTACTTTATTTCATAGAGGAGAACCAAATCTCCTTCCTTAAAGTTTTTCTTCTTAATGTATCTATCATGCCAAGCTTTGTATTTTTATTTCTATACTTCCTAATGGAAACCAGCCATAATCTTGTCCTCTTCTAGTTCCA
The DNA here is from genome assembly GCA_032191745.1 of Picea mariana. Lineage (NCBI taxonomy): Eukaryota > Viridiplantae > Streptophyta > Pinopsida > Pinales > Pinaceae > Picea > Picea mariana. Next base: position 860 of record JASDQU011504961.1, on the reverse strand, counting down.
TGAGATGAGACAATGTTTCTTGAGTTGTGCCTCTTTCTGTCATGTTTGTAATGGCTGCAATGCATAGACTAGCTATCAAATATTCCAAAGGAACTACTGCTTCCTGACCATACACCAATCTGAAAGGTGTTTGCACTGTGATTTTCTTGCATGTGGTTATATAAGCCCATAATATTGATGGTATCTTCAAATCCTAATCATCCATGTTTACATTACAAATTTTAGTAAGAGCATTCTCCGAAATCTTATTAAATGATTCCATTGTTCCATTAGCCTAAGGATGGTATGGGGTGATCTTCTGATGGTGTATCTCAAATTCTTCAGTCATTACATGAATGTTATTATTTATAAAATGAGTTTCATGATCACTCATCAAATTCTAGAGCATACAAATCTTGTAATTACTTGTTCAAACAGGAAGTGCGTTGTAGTTTATGCACTGTAATATTTTGTTGTTGTTGCTTCATCCCATATGGTTAAATATTTTGTCGTTGTAATGATATACCTTGTTCCTGATATTCTAGCTGGTGGATTGATTGGTCCTACAAAATCAATTTCAAATTTTTCAAACACTTTAAGAGCTACACGAGGTTTTAAGGGAATCTCATCCCTCCTAGATGGTTTTCCTACCCTCTGACAGACATCACAAGTCTGGAAATACTCCTTTGCATCTTTAGAAATTGTTGGCCACCATAATCCTACGCTTAATCTCTTTTGCGCAGTGGATTTTCTTGTATAATGTCCTCCATCTATTCCTTCATGTGCTTCTGCTAAGATGATAGGACGTTCATGTTCCATGACACATCTCCTTAGAATATTATCTACTCCTAGTTTATACAAGTGTCTTGCAATATGTTGGT
>JASDQU011504960.1:17296-37706 GCA_032191745.1 Picea mariana | reverse complement strand
TTACATTCAACCTGACTTTTGCTAGATACCTTGACTTTTTCTCATGGCTCACAAGGTTTGACTAGGATCACAGAGGTTGTATGTTCCCCCTGACTTTTGCACTAGTCTGTCTATGCTCACAGAGGTTGTACATTCCCCCTGACTTTTTCACTAGACTTTCTATGCTCACAGAGGTTGTACGTTCCCCGTGACTTTTTCATTAGACTCACATAGCATCTCATTCACCCTGACTTTTGGTTTGATTCATAGAGGTTGTTCATTCCCTTGGATTTTTTCAATACCTCACAAGACTAGTTGTTTCTCCAAATCTCCCTGGCTAGCCTCAAGGTGGCCCATATGGCCTCTCATTGGAGAATGACTATCGATGCTGTCAAATTTAACAAGATGAAGCACATTCCAATCAAGTATCACTTTCTATGGGAACAGGATGCAAAAAAGAACATCAAAGTTGAGTATTTGGGCACACAATAACAAGCGGCAAAAATCTTTACAAAACTACTTCCATGAGAAGCCTTTGAGTATCTTCGCCAGAGTCTCAGAGTTATTTCTACTCCAAAATGAATGATTTTTAATGTGTATCTTATATGTATTAGACGTACATGAGGAAGTACCAAAAAAGGGATAGTTCATTTAGGGGGAGCAACCCCGGATGGAAAGATATCTTTGTCATTGATGAAAAAGGGGGAGATATTCATCAGATGCAGAGGACAGAGGCATGATTCCAGGGGGAGCAATGGTCACAAATATGTAGAGGACAAAGGCATGGTTCCAAGGGGAGCATGAGTGACATGACTTAAGTATTTCATGAAATGATTTTAGTATTGAATCAGAGTGTTGCCATCAATTCCAAAGGGGGAGATTGTTGATTAAGGTTGGTTGTCATCGATGTCAACCCTTGAAGAAAGTCTGGTAGTGAATTTCAGTAGGACCAAGTTTTGGGTAATGGAACCAAGTTTTTTTCATGTATAATGGTATGATTTTTAATATATTTGAAGGTAATACTATTATATATGGATAGTAGATGTCATTTCATTTCTTGTGGTATGTGGAACATCACATAACCCCTCACTGTTTGAGAGTTATGGACTTACAACATTGGAGGACCCTCATATGTTGGATTGAAACCCCAAAAGGTCAAAGAAGTCAAAGATATTGCAAAGAATAAATTATTCTTGAAATGATAAAGTAAAGTGAAAAGGTCAAGAAAAATTATTTAAATAATAAAGTGAAGTGACAAAATCAAAGAAGATTATTTAAATGATAAAGTGAGGTGACAAAGTCAAGGAGGAATATTTAAATGATAAAGTAATGGAGAAGTTTCTAATTATGGAAAGTGGTTAACCCTAAAAATGAGGAAAATAGGTTAAGTGACCTAGAAATGGGCTAAGTGACATAGAAATAGGTTAAGTGGCCTAGAAATGGGTTAAGTGACCTAGAAATGGGTTAAGTGACCTAGAAACTTCTTCTAAGGAAGATATTTGGAGAGTATAAATAAGAGGCAAGGCTCTCTTATTTTATATCACACTTGAGCATATTGAATATCTATAGGTGACTGAGGTAACCAAAGGATATCTAAGAAAAATTTCAAATGGAAGGTTAAGAAAAGAAGGTCAAAATTCAAGGGAGGATAAATTCTTTTGATGATGCTTTCTAAGGTATGTTATTTACAAGAAATCTCACCATTTTCAAAATAAATTTTTTCTAGAATGATTTATACCATGCAATTGATAGGCCATTGAGGAAACATGTGCAAGTATCTGTTGTAAAAAAATCATCTTGTGGTTCGTTGTATTTTTGGAGTTACACTCCGTGGAAAATAGGGTTTGTGGCTAGTCCTGAAACTAGTGTAAAATTGGTGTTTTAGTTAAAAACGTCATAACTTCTTCATAATAGATACACATTCATTAAGAACAAATGTGCTGATTAGAGTACAGTTTGCATTATGTTGTGTAACATTTTAGAATAAGCATGCTCTATAAGGTGACTCTCTAGAATAAGCTATAATTCAACAAGGTATGCCATTTTTGCTATAACTCCTTTTTTGAGAGGTTCCAAGTAGTGAAACCCAGAGGAATTACATACATAAAACTGAAGAACATTATGTACTACTTTCATATCTTTATTCATTACAGGTACCTAATTATGATTATTTCAAGTTAGGGTTGTTGACTAATCCCCAACAAGTCATGTGAGACTAAAGAAAAGTTTGATGAAAATGCTAGAAGGAAGGTTTGCAGGTATGTGATCATATACACTAGGTCTATTACAAAGTTACAAATCATATTTGGATGGTGAAATTGATGAGGGATTTTGTTTAAGTTACATGTTGGGTACATGGTTGAAACAAGTAGTTGATGATTTGGCACATACATGATGTGTATAGTTGATGATGTTGGTAAATATTGATGAGTCATAGTTGATGAGTAGTTGACACATGATTGGTACATACTTGGTACATGGTTGGGTGCACTTGTTTATGGTACAAGTTGATTATAGGTTGTTTGGTATAGGTTAGTGCATGGTTGATGTAATTGTTTATGGTACAAGTTGATTACAGTTTGAGGTACAAGTCGATGCATGGTTTAGGTTTATTGGTACAAGTTTATAGTGGTATATCTCACAGTGATAGTCTGGAAATGGTTCCATCATTCTACTTCTACTTCAGGGCGGTTGGATGGGGCAAGTACATGTGGTTGTAGCCACCATTTCATTGTAGTCAGAGAACATAGGGGGTTGTATCCTCCTTCTAGTTGTAGCCATAGAATAGGGGAGTTAGAGCTTCCTTCAGGTTGTAGCCTGAGAAACAAGGGGGTCGAAGCCTCTTTCCAGTTGCAGTTGGAAAAAAAAGGAATTTGGTGCTTCCAATGAATGTAATTCTTCAATACATATAAGAAACAGAATTATGTGGTTTTCTCCTGCTTTGGGTTTCCACGTAAAACACTGGTGTACTGTGTATGTCTATGATTGTTCATTTGTTCATTGCTTATTTACTTTGCAGTTATTGGATGATAATGCTACATTGATATAGAACTTGGATTATATGGTTAAAAAGGATTAAATTGCTCTATTACTGATTCACCCCCCCTCTCAATAATCCGTTAGTACTCAGGATAATGTTGGATAATTTTTTAAAGTTTCATATTTCACTAAACTTGAAGAAGTGTATTTTTTGTGCATCGTTTTGGAATTTTGTTGGGACATGTAGTTTTAAAACATGGATTAATAGTAGATACAACCAAGATTGCAATAATTATGGATTTAGAGCCACCTACAATAGTCATACATTTGAGGGAAACTCTAGGTCATACATGCTATTACAAGAAATTTATCAAAGGATATGTGCATATCACAACACCAATAGAAAATTTGTTGAAGAAGGAAGAAAAGTTTTAATGGAACAAGGAATGTCAGAAGGTTTTGGACACATTAAAAAAAAATAGTGACCACATCAATTTTGATGTTTCCAGATTGGAACAAGGAGTTCCATGTACATGTATATGCATCTTCCATAGCATTGGGCACAATACTCTCCCAACCATCTAGGGAGACATAGATCACCCAGTTTCTTTTGCAATAAGGAAGTTGTCCATAACAAAGAAGAATTATGCTACCACGAAACAAGAAGGATTGGAAACGGTCTATGCACTATAGAAGTTCAGACATTAATTATTGGGGTCTCACTTTAAGATGTATGTATACAATTCTGCATTAAAAAAATTAGTGAAAAATCTAATGCTGGGGGGGAGAATATGCATATGGCTACTATTATTTCAGGAATATGATTTTTAGGTTTTAATGAAACCATGGAAGTTGATTGGAAGACCATATCACTTATCATGCATACTATCAGGAGAAGATGTGGGAAATTTAGATGATAGCTTCCCAGATGCACAACTATTTTCACTTAATATGGTGGATGATTACTTCTTTGAAATCATACAGTTTCTAAGTACACATATGGCTCTACTAGACATGACGGTTATGCAAAAGAAAAAAGTAGTAGTGAAAGAAGTGGATTATCAGTTGATTGCAAGGAATTTATACAAGTGGGTTCATATGGAATATTGAGATGTTATGTGATGGAACACAAAATACTGATGATACTTGAAGAAGCACATGATGGGATTTTAGGACAACATTATGCAGGGAGAGAAACTGCAAAAAATATTTTGTGTGCAGGGATTTAATGGCCCACACTTCAAAAACATGTTAAGGAATACTCTCAGTCATGCGATGTATGTAAAAGAGTGGGAAAGCCATCTAGGAGGGATGGAATGTATTTAAATCCACAATTTACATTGCAAGCATTTGATAAATGGGCCATATACTTTGTGGGGATAATCAACCCACAAGAAATAAGATCAGGGGAAAGGTACATCATCATTGAGACGATGTATTTGAAAATATGGGCATAAGGATCCCCAATTATAGACTGCTACATGATTTATGTTTGAGAATATAGTCACACAATTTGGATGTCCGTTCATCTACTCAGTGATCAAGGAACACACTTCCTCAATACAATAGGGCAGTGGAAGATTTCAATAAAATCCTAGAGAATGTTTTAACCAAGATCTTCAACATAGGGAGAGATGATTGGGACTTAAGAGTTCCTACAGTGTTAGGGGCCTATAGGAAAACAAGAAAAAATTTAACAAGACAGACACCTTTAAGGTTGGTCTATGGAAAAGAAACAATGATGCCAATGGGGTTTATTCTACCTAGCCTGTGCATTGTAGCAATCACTGATCTTTCAAACTCTAGCATAGTAGAGGAGAGACTATCACAATAAGTACAACTTGAATAATATTGGTTTGTTGTAGGTTTCCATAAACAAGTTCAGAAGGCAAGAGAGAAGGAATGACATGATAGAAACATTAAACATAAAAAGTTTCAATTGGGATATTTGGTATTAATCGACAAAAACAAGTTCATGTAGCATCTGAGAGAGTTTAGAATGCACTAGTTAGGACCCTATGTGATTCATCATGTAACCGAGATATGGGTTGCGTAGTTGGAAACCCTGAATGGAGAATTCTTTGGAGGAATGGTGAATGGAAGTCGAATCAAACTCTATAGAGATGGCCGACAACTTATGTAGTAATCCGGGCTATGCCAGAACACATGTATCATAGTAACTCTACTATATTAGGAACATAAAACATAGAAAATCATATAAAAAGTAGAAAAGGGAAGAAAAACAGATAAAAATTAGAGATAGAGAAAGAAAAAGATTATAGAGTACTAAGGAATAAGAGCTTGCTTAGAAGGAATGACTATCATGCATCAGGATGGAACTACTCCAATTCATAAAATAAAGCACATAAGAAAAAGAATGTGAAGAAAACAAATGTAGAAGAAAGAACAATTGTGCAGTTTGGCACTAACAAGACCATTGGAAGAATTAAAGCATGAAAACAACAATGATGATATGGTAATGATAGGTCGTAAAAATGTCGTATAATCTTAAATCGTAAAAGTCACTGGAAATCATGACATATTGGTAGTATGAGGGAAAAATAAGACGACGGATTTGGTAATATAGATGCATTTATTTAACCACTAAAACACCTCGTTGGTAGATTGGACAAGTTAGTTAAGGCATGAGGATACATCCACAGTTGGAAAGGATGCACAAAATAATCAAATTTCACCAAGCATAAATAATTGTGACTAATATTTGCATGTAAGAGAGAGAAAACCAGAGCGAATCTGAGTGAATCAAAGGTAAAAAACAACTACCATAGAGAAACCATAAATCTAGTAAATGAACCTATTGCAAAAAACAATGGCCCCATCAAAAGTTGTAGTGCCATCAGTAGCACCGCGAAGGCAATCAAAATGACTAGAAGATGCACCAGAGGTTGTAAAAGTACCCAGAGCTTTGGATTCGATTTCACATTAAAGATTCCACAGATATTATATTCCACCAAGGAAAGATGATGTGCCTCACATCAAAGTACTAGCTGATGGGAAATACCCACTTACAACAACACCAGTCCCACCTAGTGCTATTACTGAAGGAAACATGCTCGAGAAAGTGGTCACCCTCAAGTTGTGGATCATGACATCATAGATGAACAAATGTTTCCCATGCTGGCCAGGGAAAAATATTTGTGCACTAGGAGTGTATCAAGCATAGGATCTATATTTATAGAAACACATATGTGGGAAATAAGGCTTGAAATTTAGGCATATTGAACCTATTGGAGGTTCCACACTTCAAACACAATTTGGAAATAAATTCCTACATGAAGTTATTGCTCAGTTTCATCCATGGAGGGACATTGAGCCTTAACCCACAAGTGTCAATTGGCACTTCATTGATTGCGTAGATCAAAGGGATACCAAAAGAAGGCAAGGATCTGTCCCTTTTGTTCAAAAAGATAGGAGAGAGAGCCCTCTCAGAATCAATGAAGGTAAAATTCCACACTTTCAGGCAGAAAAGGAGTTTGAATGTCACAAACATCAATGACAACAGTGTTCAATTTGCATTGCAAGTGTTGGATTGCAAATTGTTGTCCAAATGATGAAAGGATGAAGTACCTAGTGCAGTGATCATAGTTGTAAATAAGTTGTCAAAGGGGGTCTAGATGGAATGGGCCATCTTCTTGGTGAACCAATTTTTTCAAGATTATATCAAGACCCATAAGAAGGGTACACAATTTCACTATGCATGGATTTTGATTTTGATTGTGCTAGTAGGATGGAAAGAACCAAACTATTATCAATGCATGAAAACGTCCGAAAAAGGTAATATCCATGGGAAGTATTCCAACTTATGGTATACAAAAAACAAGAGGAGGAGACACAACAATAGTTTCACATTCTTTGTATACTTTGATAATATCAGGTATCTAATCAAACATACACTGTGCATCTCAGATGAACCAATGTAAACCTATAAGGATATCATGTGTTTCAAAGAAGGCATGCACCACGTGTACGTGTAAGTAAAGAAGGACCCTACACACCAGTGGCTTCCAACCAAGTATAGGTTGACAATAAAGAATACATGTTTGATTGTGAATTATTGGAAATATGGGTGGAAAATCCCAACAGAGAAAACGGGGCACCCAAAATATGAAGAAGAATAAGATAAGAGTGATGAAGAACTGGATGAGGGGTAGAGAAATGATAAAAAAAATGGAATAGAAGATACACTTGGGCCATCAACAGTAGAGGAACAACAGACAGTCCCGATGGAAGGCATCAAGCACAAAGATAAAGGGAAGGAGCCAATAGGAGGAGCACACAAGAAGACTAAAGAACATAAAGTACACTTAGTATACAACTTAACCAATGACAATATGGACCAAATTGGCTACTAGGTATGAGATGTCATAGAGGAAGTCATTGATGAAGTGACAAGGAAACAAGTAGAGTAGCAACAAAAGGTGCAGGAGTAGTTGATAACACTACAAAAACTCTTGAAGCTAACTAGCATAACAAAATAGCGTAGGTCAGAGGGGGAATGTCCATAATTCTGGTGGAATAAGTAGAGACTGTGCATCCATCCTTAATAAATCTAGTAGCTAGACACAAAGCACTACAAATTGAGGAAGATGCAATTGAGTTCCCAATCAAAGAATTACAAGAAAAGGTGAAGGAAATCAACTATTTTAATATTTTGGTGTCACTGCTGCCTACACACATACTACAAATCCTACAAATGGAAATGTTTCATGAGATTAGGATGCGAGGAGAGGAATAACACAAAAATTTGAGCAAAGTATAGGATTTAAAGGCTCAATTGCAACAACAATATGAAATGGTTCTCCAGAAAAAGAGCGTAGTGGAAGGGAAAATGGAAGGAGTATGGAAGGAAAAGAATGAGGCCAAGGAAAGGGCTAGGAAAGTGTTAAAGGAAAAGGATGAAGCTAAGAGCACTGATAAAAAGACACAATAGGTCGTACATAATTTGTACAAGAAAGTGCCAGAGGTGCCAATAGTAGTCGAGGCTACTATGGAATAACATGTATTGAATATTGACGAAGTCATCAATGGCTTTCGAGCAAATATTGAGGTTCTCCAATTGAAAATCACACCAGGAATGCCACTAGAAGTATGAGAAAGTAGAGAGATAATGGTGATGAAAAAAATAACCAAAATTAAGAATATACAAGAAGAGTGTGAAAAAATCTAAGAGGAGAGTGCACAAATACAGATAGGCTTAGTGGAAGATCTAGAGATGAAGGTTGTGGATAACAAATTAAGAGAAGTACAGGAAAAGGCCTATCAAGTTTCAAAGAGAATTAACACACTTCCATCTACTGAACATACGACCAATATTTTGGCATAAATGTAGTCATACATGGAAGTGGAATAGATGAGGGATCAAATTTTTTTGGCTCAATACCATTGTAGGAAAAAGAAGTAATGGTGATCGGTGAACTGGCCACTGGATAGGGAAATGTGAAACAAGTGGCCCATGAAGTAGAAGAAAAAATGGCAGCATCGAATGTGCATGGTTTTTAATATATTGTGTAAACAGAGATGATACAGGAGGATCTCAGTGGCTACCCACCATTTCCAACTGGCTCAAAACAATTTTTTGACAACTTACTATTTTTAGCAGTTTTTCCTTCCAGGGCCATTTTGAGGGCCTCAGACATGTTTTTTCACGATCAACCACCTCTATTATGAAAAAAAGTCTCTAATTGAGCTCCCTCAAATAATATCCTTGCCAATACCTTTCCAATGAGATAATGTTCTCCCTAAACAAAGATCATATGCAAAATTTACGACCCCGGGAAATTGATGTTCTAACTTACCCCAACGAGGGCCCACATGACTTTTGGAGATTCATCTCCTAGGGTTAGATTTTTGGATGTATATAGTTTTGGAATTTGTGTTTATTGTAAAAAAGGAATTCATAGCCTCATTTTACTCATCTTCTTTCCAATGAGCATAGAAATCACATCTCTTCTGAGAGATAAGTTGCCACCATTCTAGCAAGCTTGTTTTCATTCTGCATTTCAAAGTTTTCAACATATTTCTTATTTAATGGAAGTGAATTTTTCCTATATATCTGTTATTTTTCAGTGTGTCTCTATTTTAATATTATAAATATGTGGTTTCATTTTGTTCCAATCATAAATACAGATCAAGAGAAAACAATAATAAAGTAATTTGTGACAACCAAGGAAGCCTCCCAGAAGTTTAGCCAAGAGAGGAGAGGTTCAAAATAGTCCTAAGTGGCTCAGGACGATCCACAGGTGAGTGTTGGGGGCTATTGGATAGAAATGTTTGGATACAATTTTGATAAAATCAGTAAGTATAGAAGAAGTGCACAATAAGAGAGAAGAACAAAGTAAGCAAGAATAATAAAGAAGAGATAATAATGAAGAAGAGAATAAAGTAAGAGAAGAAAGTGGGAGAAAAGAAAGGATGATATCTTGATGTGATTAATATAGAAGGAAGTGAAAAAGAAGGAAGATAAACAATCACACTGCAAAAGTAGCATGTAGACGGAAAAATAGGTGAAAGTAGCCTGAACAACTAGTTATCTCGAGTAGTCATGCATTGTAATAGGGTTTTCAGATGAACAAAGTAGGTTTTTAAGACCTAGAATTTATGTATAAATATGTAATGAGTTGGCAGAATAGAAGTTTCTCATTTTTGGGTTCCCTGTTAGTTATTGTTATGGTTTTGTTCTATGTTCTTGAAGAAAGGAACTTATATATGAATGCTAAGGAGATGATCCAGAGAGAGAGAGACTTGCACTGCAAAGTGGCTAGGATAGGAGAAAGGAAAGATGACCATGATGTATCTTTGTATGAGTGGTGCACAATATTGAATCAATTACCAAACACATAATAAGGAAACCAACCATTTTGGACATATCCCAGAGTTGGGTGAACCACGTTAACTCTTGTGTTGAATGCCTTTTATATGATTGTTCATGTATTTTATTTGGATTCTTATTAGATTAGATTTTTCTTATGTATAATCATTACTCAATAATAATGATTGTTACAGTAATGAGTTATGCAGTAATCTGGAATATAATTGTAGTATGAATCTGAAATCGCTAAGTAGATAATAATGAAAGAATATAGAGAAGCACACATAGAACCAATAAGTAAGAACAAATAGAATGGTGACCTCCCATTCCCTCACTACTGCAGAAACATGGTTCTTGTAGTCCCAACAGATACCTTGGGTGAGACTTCATTTGTACATGCAGGTGATGATGAAAGGGGTCGGTGTCTACTAGTTTTTGTTGATCAAAGATAACTTGAACCTAGGGTCTTAAAACTGCATAAAGCCCCAACATCCCATTTTGTATTATTATGGGTCTCTTATTCATATATAATAAAAGGGGTTTGTTACTTTATTACATTGTCAGATGTTGTAAAATGTTGCGTTGTTGATTAATTAATATTCGAATGTTTACATTGTTGCAAATAACTAATTAGTTAATATGTGAATGATTTACATTATTTCAAATAACAGGGGTGTAATCTATTGGATAAAACATTAATTTTTTCATTTCATCAAAATGAAATAACAAAAATATAAAAAAAAAATACGATTAAAAATAATATTTGCAAGAAAAACAATCAATTAAAATATATACATAACGATGCATTGTTATGAACTCACAAAATGGTGTCTAAAATAATATAGTCATCAGTTATTTTTAAGGGGTTATGTTTACTGGAACATAATAAGAATACTAAATAACCGATACATATTAATTATAATGAAGCACCCATGCATAAAATGTGTGATAATTATGCCGAAAGGCATACACCTATTGACAATGGGCACATTTAATATGTTTTTAGTACTTAATCAGTTTTGTATGGACAAGATTAAATATTGTTGGAATATTCTTAGTCGTCCCAATAAATCAATGGTTGTCATTTCAACCACTAACTTTCTCACTATTATAAAGACATCCGTTTACATGTTTATTTTTTTACTTTTACTTAATCATATTTGAAATTTACTATGATAGCTAGCTGATTGCCACCTTTGAGTGATTAACGTTTCATTTTCTAGAGAGGCCAAGTTCACCAACCACTATTTTTACTACAACTATTATTTATTGGGTGGGATTTTCCTGCCTGGAGCTCTTACCACGTGGGTTATTTAATGCACAGGGTTCTATGGTTATTTAATGCCCACGACTCGGTTATTTCGGCATTCACTAGCCATGAGTGACTTGTGGTTGTGCTAGTATATATCATTTTCAAATTTTACGGTGGGAATGTGATAAATACACATCGGTTATTTAAATATAAAAACAACATTGGTTCTTTAAAAACCCAATCGCACCAATGTGTTTAATAAGATAAACACACCCTAAAATTATATTTAATATACAAATTGAAACATATGAATTATACAAACACCAAGATGAACATAAAATACAAGTGCCCCAGAGTTGCATAGAAAAAATGGGAATCTGGGGCATAACAACCATAACCATCCTGGCGGGTTTGTTTCATATTTAATCATTGAGGTAGTAATATAAGGGTGAGCCAACACATTTTCATCTTATGTACACATTGAGGCATTTCATGTAATGGTTCCCAATGCAGTTTTATTTTATGTCTGCATCGATAATTAACATACCATGGGTTTTAAAACCAAGGGCAAATACCATGTGCACTTTTCCTTCACTTTCACTTTTTAAGTCACTTTTAATTTTTAATCCACTTTCACATAAATTCATGTCTGATCCATGTTTAATATTTAATCCACTTTCACATAACCTAATATTCAATCCAATTTCATGTAACTTCATATTTAATCCATTTTCATGTAACTTCATATTTAATCCACTTTCACGTAACTTCATTTCTAATTTACTTCCACTTTGTATTTCTTAAAGTCACCTTTCCTTTGTATATTTGTATTTGAATACTTACCTTTGACATCAATGACAATAATTTATTCAACAATCTCCCCCTTTGTCATTGATGTAAACCCTATACTCAAACACATGCAATCCTCCAAAAATAGAAATAATTTTCCCTTGTCTACAAATCCCCCTATATCTTTAATTATTCTCCCCCTGTCTGTAACTCTCCCTTAGTCTATAATTATCCCCTTTGACATCAACGGAAAAGGAAATAACCCCTTGATTTTTTCTTATTTACTAACAATATCAGAGCGATATTACTCCTGGTTTTTGTTTGATATGCAAATATTTCTTTGGGAAGGGGTTTGGTAAAAATATCTGCAAATGTTTCCTTGGTGGAAATGTATTACAACTTGACACTTTCTTCAGATAGTTTTTCTCTTAGGAAGTGGTACTTGATGGGAATATTATTTGTCTTTGAGTACATAAAAATATTATTTGAAATGTTGATTGTAGTTTTGTTGTTGCAGATGATTGATATTGGTTGACCATATTCTACCTTGATATCTTGTAGTGCTTTCTCCATCCAAAGAACTTGTGTGCAACATGTTTCTATGTTCCTACTGCAATATACTCTAATTTTCTTGTGGATAGAGATATTGAATATTGTTTCTTTCTCAACCAAGGAACTAGATTGTTTCCTAGAAAGAATTCTCCTCCACCTATACTTTTTATGTCATCAACACTTCCTACCTAGTCTACATTTGTATATTTTGTTAGAGTAAAATATTCACCTCTTGAGTACCATAATCCGAAGTCCAATGTGCCCTTTAGATATTTGAATATCCTTTTCACTACTTACACATGATTTTATTTTTGTGTAGCTTGAAAACATGCAACCAATACTACTACTTGCATAATGTATTTCCTTGATGTCATCACGTATAGTATGCTTCCAACCATTGACCTGTACAATGTTTTGTTTGCTTCCGAAGATTCATCATCTTTGCTCAATTTAAAACCTGTAACCATGGGTGTATTGATTGGTGTATAGTATTCCAATCTGAATTTCTTCAATATTTCCTTGATATACTTGGTTCGTGAAATTAATATGCCTTTTTCATATTGAGATATTTTAATCCAAGAAAGAATTGGAATTCACCAACCATAGACATCTCAAATTCCTTTTGCATTTCTATTGCAAACTCTTGGAACATTCATATTGCCTCCATAAATGATGTCATCTACATAAAAGAAAAAAATCAATTGACTTTATCCTACTGTCTTGATGTAAATACTATTCTCAATAATTCTTTTTTTGAATCCTTGTTGTTTTATATAATCATTACATCTTGAATACTAGGCTTTGGGAGCTTGTTTTAGCCAATAATATTCTTTCTTCAATTTGCACACATGATCCTTATTTAATGATAATAGGAATCCTTGTAGTTGTTCAATGCATACTTATTCCTCTAAATTTCCATTGAGAAAGGTATACTTGGCATCCATTTGATAGATTTTGAAATTATTGAAACATGAAAATGTAAAAAACAGTATGATACCTTCTAGTCTTGTAATTGGGGAAAATGTTTCTTCAAAATCAATACCTTAAAAAATTACATAGAATACAACTTTCCCCTTTTAATTTGCTTTGACTACAAAAACTACTCAAACAAAGTACAAAAAAAATCTTGAATAATTCTTAACACTATCACCAAGAACAGAAGATAATCAACCTTTGTCAATCCAGATAGACTGTATATCCAATATAAGCAATAGTACATCTCCAAAAATAGTCGAACATGGTTGGGTTGGTCTTAGAAATTCCAAGTTTATTCAACATAAAGACATCAATTGGGTTCACATATCAAAAAATTAAGGTATTCCCCCCCTTAAGGGATCAATAAGTAGCAGCAATAGTTCTCGTCGAAAATTCCAATCACTGGACAACTTAGTTAAAACATAGTCAATGAATACTCAGTTGAAACTCTAGTCAACTATCATGTTGGGTCGATCCTCAATTGACCACTTCTAAGGAAATCATCAATAATTAATAGGAACATTATATGATTGTACAACTAATGATACACAATGATATGAATTTATCAAAAATATGGTCAAATGATTCAATGACCATTCATAAATCCAACCATAATCTATCCTGATAGCTAACATTGGTCCAAAATTATTACTTTCACATTTCTACAAATATCTGAAAGAATGATTTCCATTCCTTCAATTTGTATGGTGAGAATGATGATAGGGTAGATATTTTTTTGTTGGCTAATTAGAGGGAGTAGGCTCAGGGTGAGGTTCACTCACAAGAGTATAATAACCTAGCATATCAACAACAATGTCATTTGTAACAACATGATCAAACACTAGCATGTGAGGAACATGTATCTCATCAATCTATTCAACACAATCAACAATAGTTGTAAAAACCCTATGTAGGCCCCTTAGAAAGACTTTTTTTTGTGTGTGTGTGTTAAACCCAACTAATACTCGATATTACATTAATTATAGTGAGGCAATATAATATAAGCACATACAAAGTTAATACAATTATAACTGATACCCACTGTCATACAACAATATGGAATTCCATAACATAACTCACATGTAGAATAAGAAAAATTTACATCATCAACTCATCCAAGTCTTGTTGAAAACACAAGGTAGTATAAATCCCATTACCTATTTGTTCAATGACAATTTCATCGATTCCACCATTTAACATTGAATTTAAAAAAACTTAATCATTTCAAGGGAACTCATAAATCTCTTAACTCATAACTCTATTAATTATAATTATTAATTAAATGTATTAATAATTTATACATATAATTATTAATAAAGTTTATAAATATAAATATTAAATATATGTATATGTAATCTAAATAAATAAATATATACACACAAATATGTGTGTGAGTGTGTGTGTGGAAAATATAAATATATATAAGTGAAGGTTCGAATTTTTATAATTAAATAAATGGGATTATATGAAATTAATCGTAAGGTTCTAACTTAAGGATATTTCTCCTCTAGTGGTGATGATCACCATGGGAGATTTATGCACTGAAATCTACAGGGTGAGGAAAAAACTGAAACCCTTGTCATGATGACCTCATATGAAGGCTTGCGCCTTCTCACAGATTTTAGGGATGAGTGAACATGCATCAATATCAACAATCACTCGAGTTGACCATGATGGGAGCCAACAATTTGGCAGCGAATGAATATGAGCTAGATTGTGTAGTAGAGAATCCTTGACTGATGTTATAGTAAGATTTGCCTCACCCTAGGAAAAATTGCATAGAGGAACTTTTTCCATTTCCCTATGAAGATTTGAAGTCCCTTTTTGCAAATCCTAGTGCTAAAAACATGATTTTTCCACATATACCCATCTTGCCTATATTACATCATGTGTATACACAGGTTGCAACACTACAACTCTTGTACATCGAGATTTGTGCCCAAAATAAAAAATAGTGTTGGGTTTCCATGTCACATCATGAGATCTATGATCCTTGGCATTCCATATACTGGAAACACTCCGAATCGACCCTTCAGTTCCACTTGAAGGCTACAAATGGGCCAAATCCAAGCTATGGAAAAGAGGACAAGAAATCAACTTTGAGAGAAAAGTTACTCTAGACAAATTATTCACTTCACATTAAGTCTGCGTCCCTTTGTCCTTTAAGTATGAACACATTGTTCAACCCTCAAGATATTCCCTTATTGATTGAGAACCTCATTGTCTCTCTTATATGAGCTTTCCTTTGGTGGAGGATTGAAGTGGTGGAGGCCCAGCTGGAAGTAAATTACTTTCCTGGTTCTGAGACGTGTCGACACGAAAGTTTGTAACTCATTCACTTCTATTGATTACATCTTAATAGAAATACTATTTTCTTGTTTAATTAATATATTGTGAATATTTGAATTGTTATTCCATGGGCGTATTTGTTATGAATATTGATGGATTATGCTATCAGATGTGCTAACATTATCTATTATCACCATATGCTTGTGTTTCTTAGTTGTTGAGGACTAGTTGCAGGTATATTTCTTTGGTTCAAGCACTCAACGGTGGACTTCATCGAACGTCTGGAAAAGGTAGGAATTTTATCTTGTCTTTCTAGAATATTTGTTTATATAGCATACTTGAGATTAGAGTTGATTTATATAGTCATTTCCATCTATTGTGGTTTACCCATAGCCATAGAGAGATTTTCCTCATAACAGAATTGGTGACCATACTGGGGATTGAATCTTGGTTTTTTGGGTTTGGATTTTTTTTCTCCTTAGATTTCTCTCGTTTATATTGAATTTCTTGTCGTATGATTACTTGACAACATTTTTTCACTTTAAGTATGAGTTTCTTACCCTTCTGCTTAGCCTGGCTATGTTTTGACACATATACATGGGTGTTTTCTTGACAGTCGTGTACATACGCATGTTGTCCCTCTGCAAGTTGTGTACAGATGCACTTTTCCCTTGAACATTTGCATACATCACCCTTTGTTTCTTAGTTGTTGGGTTTGATGGTTTTTGAGTAGGTTTTGATGATTGTTGGGTCTTATTAGGCCTCTATGGTGACTGCTAAGTGTCTGTGAAATGACATGAAACCTATCTTTGGTTGAATTTTTGGGTGGTACTGATCCAAGTGGATATTGGCGGCCACCCACCTATTCCAACTGGCTACTTGTGTCCATTTTTTATTCAACATGTCTTTCTATACTACTTTATAATTGTGAGTTCTACATTTATGGGGTTGTTTTAAGCCTCACACATTCTCCAGGGGGGTATGGGTGGCCTCTCTCCTAATCCAACTGGCTTATTTTGTATGTTTTCATGTCATCACATCTTGTTGTACTTTCAGGGCCATTTTGGGGCCCTAAGAATTGTTCTCTTGGATTTCCATAGTCAGAATGTAGACAAAGTCGGAGTCTGATGGAGGAATATGTTTTTCTCTGAAATACCTTTCCAACGGGATATCACGTGCCTAAAACAGAGGTTGTATGCAAAAGTTACGACCCCGGGAAGTTGACGTACCTAATTACACTAGCTTACCCATAGGGCCCACATGAATTTAGGCGTTTCACCTTCTAGGGTTACGGTTTTGGATGTCTAGGGTTTTGGATTTCATGAGTAATATAAAAAGGGCCTATGGAGCCTCATTGTAATTCATTATTATCAGACGGATGCACGTAACAACCACATCTCTTCTCAGAGATAAATACCACCATTTGATAAAGTTTCAGTTCTACAATTTTACAGTTTCAGCCTATTTCATTATTTAATAGAAGATATTGTTGACTAGATATTTGTGTTATTATTCGTATCTTTGTGTTTATGGTATTTAGTCTATTAATCAGTTCGTTCTACTCCTAAATCTAGATCAGTGGTATCAGTGCAATCTACTCTTCATTTATTTTTCTCCATTGATGTTCCCGACAAGGTCTGGGTACAAGAAGTTGGGACTCGAACCAATCGATCCATTACAATATCGGTCATGCTGAGCCCAAAAAAAACCCACAGGAGACAAAAAGAAATATGATGGAGAAAAATATCCTATTAAAATGTTTCTCCGGGAAGCCCTCATGCGACAAAGGAACAAAATGATGGAAAACTTCACACAGATCCTTCGATGGTTTCCCATGGGTGAAGCATCTTCATCAAGCGGCCATGCAACCCCCGTCAAGGTACATGTAAATTTTGATATTCCATTATTTGAAGGACTGATAGATGTGAATGTTTTAGATAAATGGTTGAATCTTCTCGAAGGATATTTTTCGGTCCACAATTTTTCTGATAGGGAAAAGATCACTTTTTCACTCAAGGTCGTTCCCCATGTTAAATACTGGTGGGATACTTACTCTGATCAAAGGGCCATGGAGGAATATATAATTTTTGTGGTGGCCCCTACATGGGATTCCTTCTAAGATTCCATTAAAGAACAATACTACCCTTTTTGAAGCTATGAGGACTAGTACACTATATGGACCACCCTACATCAAGAAAGGGACCATACAATACTAGACTTCAGCAATATTTTCCATACCCTACACACCAAATTGGGTATCAAATATTCTGAGTGTCATATGGTGCTCAGATACCATTGATGTTTTCATATATAGATTCAAACAAAAATGGAGTTCCTAGACATCGCCTCATTGAGAACAACTTATAGATACACTGTCAAGATCGAGCAGAAATTTAAGCAGAAACAATGAGAGTTTGGATCTACAAACCCCTCACAGTTGAAGCAAGGAAAAGGAAACCCCAAACCACACAGCAAGGGACCAAGCCGAGATGGATTCCCTTAGTACAATCTGTCAAAACCGCAACACAAGAAGGGAAACACGAATACGAAGAAGGACATGGAAAAATGGTGTGAGGACCATAAAAGTCCTTGGCACAACACCGACGAATGTCACTCAAAGTAGTCCCTCATGGTCGAGATGAAGGCTTCTGAGTCATAGGATGATTCTGATTCCAAGTCAAATCCTGAAGGAGGGAAGCAGATTATCGATGTTGAACCTAGTGCCATGGTCACTACCACCAAAGTTCAGCCAAGAGAACCAAAAGAACCATAGGAAGGGGAACACCTCTTTCACTCACAGATGTGGGTCAAGGGGTCTTCGATTAATTTCATTGTCGACAATGATAGTCACAAGAACATGATTTCAACAGAGGTCATCAAGTGACTGAACCTGCCAACGACACTGGATCTAAAGTCCTACACCATCAGCTGAATTTTGGTATGTTCTTTTAGGAAAACCATATTTTTGGAAGCATCATGTTGTGTATGAGTCTAGACCCCACAATGTTATTATTACTTTGGGTAGATAATTGTACAGGATCCCAGAGGTGGCATCGCCTACTGCTATTTCTTTAATCTCTACTAAGAAATGTTGTAAGGTCATTTCATAGACCAGGAAGTTCATATTCTTTGTGATTCATACTCATAGTAAGAAGAAGTTCATTGCCACATCCATGGCCTCTACACAACGCCTCTCTTTGTAGCGTAAGCAAGTGTATGGGATCATGGAAGAATACAGAGACATCTTCCTCTCACCTACAGGGGTACCGACAAAATGCCAATTCAAGCATCCAATTGATCTAATCCCAGACACACCTCTACCTAATGGACCATTCGATTGACACTCATTGATGGAGAATGACAAAATAAGGCATCAGATCCAAGAGCTTTATCAAAAGGGGCACATCAGATCCAACTCCTCCCCTTGTAAAATCTCGATTGTACTGGTGCAAAAGAAGGACGACCACGAGACTTGGCCACTCTGCATTGATTACAAAGCCTTAAAAAAATTCACAGTTAGGAACCGCTACCCATTCCTAGGATTGATGAACTTATTGACCAAATGAAGGGGGAAAATTTATTCAACAAGATTGACCCGAAGTCTGGCTACCACCAGGTTCCCATAGAACCTATTGACATCTAGAAGATAGCCTTCAAGTCTAAAGAAGGCCCTTATGAATGACTATATATGCCCTTTGTCTTAACAAATGCACTATCCACTTTCATGAGGTTGATGGATGATGTATTGAGACTGTTCACCAACTCCTTTGTGGTAGTATATTTGGATGACATCCTCATCTTCAACAGAATGTGGGAGGAGCACCTGTGGCATATTCAACTAGTTTCAAGCACTCTGTGGTAGCACAGGCTTTATACCAACTTGGAAAAATGCTCTTTTGGCATGAACAAGGTCCAACACCTAGGATACATTATTGATGAGCATGGGGTACATGTTGATCCATCTAAGACCCAAGTCATCCGTGACTGGCTAGCCCTGACCAAACTGACCAAGATTCGAAGATTCTTGGGACTAGCCAATTTCTACCAACAGTTCATGTTGGGATTCTCCCATATTGGATGGGCCCTCAACCAAGTGACCAAGGGTAGTGTTAGGGCCAATTTTGTGTGGAGGAAGGAGAAACAATGAGCATTCGATGATCTGAAACATCGTTTGTGTTCATCTCCAGTACTCTCCTTGCTTGATCTGCAACAACCATTCAAGATTGAGACTGATGCATCTGACTATGATGTGGGCATAGTTATCACTCAAAATAGGCATATGGTGGCATACCATAGTGATACACTCTCTGATATTTTCCAAAAATACGCCACCTATGACAAGGAAATGCATTTCATTGTAAAATCACGTCATCAATTGAAACATTATATTATGGGGAAAGAGACGATCATACACACTGATCAAAATCCTTTGTAGTTCATACAGACACAAGGGAAATTGCAGAATGACCACCATCATAAGTAGTCCACTTCCCTGCAGAAGTTCCATCTCAACATGAAGTATAAGACATGTATCTCCAATCATGTTAATGATTGCCTTAGTCAGCCTCATGTGGCTGCACTCACCACTCTGCTCCATTCCTGTGGACATGAAACATCTGAGTGGCCCCAACTTTACCAACAAGATTCAAACTTCATCACTACATATCATCTCTTGGGAACAGGTGCCACTGTCACTGATTTTCACATTCAATACACACTCTTATGCCACTTGGGCCATCTCTGTGTTCCTACAAGCGAGTGTGAAA
>JASDQU011504960.1:0-17232 GCA_032191745.1 Picea mariana | reverse complement strand
GCGTAGAGAAAAATATGGTCATTATTCAGAAACATTTTTTATTGGCCAAAACTTCAACATGAATTCAACAAGTATGTTAGATCTTGCACTCCCTGTGCCATTTCCAGATCAGCCATCAAAAAACAAGACTTATACACCCCTCTTCCTATTCCTGAGAAGCTGTGGGAATCCATATCCATGGATTACGTGTTTAGTTTATTGTCTACCAAGAACATAAATGACTATGTGTTTGTCGTCATTGATCGGTTTTCAAAGATGGCCATCCTCACAGCCTGTAAGAAGAATTTCACAATGGAAGATATTGCCAATCTCTTCTTCGAACTAGTTTGGGTCCACTTTTGGATGCCACATACCATCATCTCCAACCGAGACAATAGGTTCCTCAACACCTTTTGGTAAAGTCTCTGGTGTTTTTTGGACACAAATCTCACAAAATCCACTACTTTCCACCCCCTAACCGATGGCCAAACTGAGGTCGTCAATCAAATGATTGTGCACATACTGCACATGTACAATTCTAAGCATCCTCATACATGGGACAAGAGTCTCCCATATGTGAAACACAACTACAACAGGGATCTCCATAGTTCCACCAACCATAGCCCATTTTAGGTGGGTCTGTTATTCCAACCCTTGGGACCCATTGATGTTGCACTTCCTCTTGCCACTGCACAGACAAACTCTTTCCATGATCATTCTTCGATTGACAAAGCCACCAGATTCATTGAGCAGATTCAACACATCCTCCAAGAGGTCCAGGAGATTTTGTATAAATATAATTCTAAGTAAAAGAAACACCATGATCAACATAGGATACCACACAATTTTCAGGTTGACGACAAATTATGGTTACATTTGCAGAAGGAGAATATCACCATGACCCATTGAAATCTTTTCCAACTTCATTATGGGCCTTACACTATCACCAAGGCTATGGGTAGCAATTATTTTGATCTCAACACTCTACCCTTCCCTGGTATCCATCTAGTATTCAATGTGGACGTCCTTCGTCCATATTTTGCACCGTTATTATACACCTATGAGATCACTGAACAACTGACACCAACAGAGCTCAACCCTTAATGCATGGAACATGCATCCACCGATTATATAGTGGACACATAGGTCAAGAGCACTCGCCAACAACAGATCCATATTTATCGGGTTGTCAAGGCAGGGAAACTCCTACACCAAGGAAAGTGGTTCACCAGGGGCCAAATCTAGCAGAATTTCCCTCACCTGATGGGGGAAATCAATGCAATGAAGACCATTTCTTCCTAATGGGTGAGGATTGATCCAGTTGGATATTGGTGGCCACCCACCTATTCCAATTGGATCCTCGTGTCCATTTTTTATTCAACACATATGTTTGTAGTTCTTTATAATTGTGATTTCTACACTTCTATGGTTATATGAATCCTGCCACATTCTCTAGGGGGATACGAGTGGCCTCTCACCTAATCCAACTAGCTTATTTTGTATGTTTTCATTTCAGCACATCTTGTTGTACTTTTAAGGATGTTTTGGGGACCTAAACGTTGTTTTATTGGATATACATAGTCAAACTATAGAAAAAATCCAAGTATGATGGAATAATGTGTATTTCTATGAAATACCTTTCCAACGAGATATCACACACCTAAAACAGAGGTTGTATGCAAAAGTTACAACCCTAAGAAGTTGTGGTACCAAATTACACCAACTTACCCATAGGGCCCACATGACTTTTGGGGTTTCACCTTCTAGGGTTAGGGTTTTGGATGTCTATGGTTTTGGAATTCATGAGTAATATGAAAAGGGACTCTTGAGCCTCATTGTAATCCATTCTGCTCAGACCGATGTGCATAGAAACCACATCTCTTCTTAGAGATAGCTACCACCATTCGAGTAAGTTTCAGTTCTGTGGTTTTACAGTTTCATCCTATTTCATTATTTAATAGAAGATATTGATCATTGGATATTTGTGTTATTTTTCCTATCTCTATTTTTATGGTATTTAGTCTATTATTTAGTTTGTTCTGCTCCTAAGTCCAGATCAGGTGCATTTCTCATCATCCTTTTCATTTAATTGTCCTTGCACCTTGGGATGGGTGTCTTGCTTCTTGATATCCTATTTGGTTTGTCTTTGTTTACACACAGTAGAGTCTTTATATCAAGTTGTTGTTTAGTCCTTGCATTTTCATTATCTTATATTGAAAATAACAAAATCATAATCATTTTACATTGATTGGTGTTTTTTATCTTTCGAGTCTTTATCGTTAATCTTAGTGCATGTAATGAAAGGTTGCAATTTTATTTTAGAATTGAAGAACTGAATTGAGAATTGCATTTTGAAAAGCATATCACTCATTGGAAATTGAAGTTAGGACTTTGCATTGTATTCATATTTATTTATTTTACTTATTGAGTCATAACATCACTAGTTTCACGACCGCACCTTTTAAGTAAGAAAGGCCATTAAAAGTAATGTTATAATTTAAAATTGATTTGTAACAATTTTATTTTTCTAGGGTGCACAAACTAGCTTAAGATTTAGAGCCCTCGAATAGGATTTTGTGAGTAAAATTGTCCAAGGCTATTAAATCAACATATGCTTCAGACTAAGGGAGTGGATAAATCCATGGTATAATAGGTAATATCAGGAGGCTTTGCTTACACCATATTTAAGCACGAGGTCATGTGAGGTTGGTTGAAGGGATATCCCCCCAATACCTTCTTAGCGTCAGATATATTTCTATGGATCTATTATTATACGGGGATATTTCTTGTGCCCTTACCTCTATGAGAGGCAGTGATTTCAAGGTTTCAGGCTTTTCTACCCTATCCATACGGTGGACCTGACTTATGACTATTCACCTGTGCATCAGTTATACCATGGTTACTTAGTTTCTTGACTTAGGTACCACATAGGTTACTTGCATGGGTTATTCTGTAAGCACCCTGGGTCAGATAAGGTTCAGACAACACACAACCTTTATGGAGGATTACCTCTCCAGGGAGATATGACTAACTGGATTTTAATATCACGAGGGTCCTTATAACTGATTATGTTTCCTCCGATCTTTAGAAGAGGAGTCTCAAACCCCTCTTAGGCGAAGCATACCTAATTTAGAGAGGGAGGTCCCTTTCAACCACTTTATCTTATTTGTGTTCATCTTAGTCATTTGATTATTTTTTGTGTGCTCTTTGATTACCAGTTGGCCTTAGGATTTTTTTTCTATATATCAAGTCTTGAGTCATTGTGGAGCCAGACTAGCTTCCCCGCAGGTCTCACTCCTTGTTATAGTTTCCACTGCATTTTGAGTCTTTTCCTTATAAAAGACATAGAGTTATTAAACGTGGCACACAGACCTCCACTTATCATACTTGTGATTGTACAAGGGTGAGTACTAAACTAGGTCATCAAGATATTGGGATCCCTTCAACTCCCATGCCTACTATAGTTAATGGTACCCTTTCGACACCTTCAACCATATTGGTTGTAGTGTTAGAGGAATCTGTCATCACCGTTGCCCATCTTATAATGAATACTCAACCTCTATTCATGAACCCTTTTGGGTCTCTTGATCACTCACCGGGGCATAATGTTCAGTCCATCCCTATGGCCTCTAGTCCTTTTTCTTATGGTATTCCATATTTTACATCACAGTTTTCAAACTCCATCCCAACAAATGGCACTAATGCTATCATTGGACTTGGGGACACAACTCCTCTTTATAATTCATTGTCATTTGGTGGCACTCATGTCCCTCAAACAACTCCTACCATTGGAGGCATTCCTCCTTTTAAACTTAGGTCTAATCCTGTTGCTTCTGGATGTAGTAACCAGCCTGGTGAACACACTATTGATCACGTTCCATCCTTTACACCCACCTCCTCTGTTCTGATTCCAAACAACATGTTTGTCATTAAGAATCCACCTTTATCTTCCCGATTCACACTGGGAGGAGATCAATTTCACACCTTGGGAAACCCCCAACCAGGGTCCACTCTAGCTAGGTGCAGTTTTTAAAACCCTCATTAGAAAATTCCTACTGGAATGGTGCCCAACCAACCCCTTATGAATCATCCCAGAGGAGGGTCTTACAATCCTGGACAGAGCCATGGTGCTTACCAGAAGCCTGGATGGGATGCGATTCCCCAACCACAATCTTTCAAGGGAACTTAGGGCTAGATGTCACAACCGCATCTCCCTTTTATGGCCATGCTCAACTTGCCATACTTTTCTAAGTTAATTAATGACCCCATGTGTCATAATCCATCATGGCCCTCCATCTCCACTAATCTTCCTTCATATATTCCAATATTCGAGGGAAGGATTGGTGAAGATCCTAGTGATCACATCACCACCTTTCACCTATGGTGCTCTTCAAAGTCCCTTAATGAAGATTTTATTCGGTTAAGATTGTTTCAATGCACCCTTATGGGGGTTTCCGTGAAATGGTATATCAAGGTACCTAGGGGGCATACCAAAATTTTAATCAGTTACTTCTAGTCTTCCTCAATCACTTCCAATTGTCGGTTCATTACAATGTTGGAGTTGAACTTTTGTCAACATTTTGTTAGGATAGGGCTACTCACATATCGGATCACATCCAAGAGTGGCGTAGATGGAAGAGGCTGATCAAGGCCTATATAACCTGAAAATTCTTGCTAGAGTGGTTACTTAAATCTCTACTACCTTATATTTCGAAGGATGTCTCTACATCCGGGGTTACTTCTAAGGAGGAAGTGATTTTCAAAGACCAAAAGCTATCTCTTATATATGCTCAGTCTAGGATGTTATACAATATTCTTTTTGATGCACCGAGGTCAAACTATGACCCTAGAGAAAATATCAGACCACGCGTCGATGCCATTGTAGGCTCCGTCAATGTGAAATCCACAGAGTTGATCAAAAGAAATTTGAAATAATTGTCTCTAAACCAATCTGCAGGAGGGCCATCATCATCTGTTTCCTCTAATCCCACTCAATCGACATATGTACTTTCCATGCAGGTGTCAACTAATCTGAATGGTAGCCAACAACCAAACTGGAGTAAGAAGAGAGGACGTAATAATAATCGTAGGAGTGGGAAGAATAATAATAAACCCAAGGACAATGGTAATAATGACAAGATGAATAATAATGCTGGTGAGGGAAAGAAAGAAAGGTGGAAGGTGAAGTTTCTCTGTAAGATTTATATGGGCGATCACCTTACCCATTTATGCCCCAAACTGGAAGAAGTTGCGAGGATTTTATATCTACCGCCCGCCGTGCTGACGAATCCTTTTCCACATAACCAACACATGGCCTCGAGCTCCTCGAATGCCGAAAATATGGCGAGTGGGAGTCAAAACCCACCAGTAGAAGACGGTGATGATTTATGCATGAATATGGTCAAATCTAAGGTTAATGTAGCCACTCGATCTCACAATTATAGTTCTCCACAAACTGTACCTGGTCTAGAGTCTCCTCCTCCTCTGAAGATGCCCCTATAGATCAAAAAATTAGAACCACCACCTCATATTATGAAAGGAGTACTGAAGCGCTCTACCCACAATTCTAATGATAGATCTTCCCAGAATTACTCTATTGTTGAGGACCTAGGTCAAACCCCTTCTGTGATGTTGGCTCTGGAGGTACTCCAAAAATCTCCTTCACAGATGAATCTATTCCTATTTGTGTTAGGAGCTCTAGATCCTTGTGGCTCAAAAGTTATCAAGTTTGACATCATATATGTGAAGCCTCACTTTCCTTACCATGTAACATTCTGAATCCACATGGGTTACTCTAAGTATACCATCAAGTGTATTGTTGTTGATGAAGGTGCTGCAACATGTGTGATGTCCCTGGTCTATTGGAAAGGCCTCGTCTCTCCAACTCTTTCTCAATCTCCAACCATGTTGATTGGTTTGGACGGTCATTCCTTATTCCCTCACAGTATTCTTCCTACCTTTTCAGTCCAGCTAGGTGGGGAGATGGTAGAGGTATATGTCGAGGTGGTTGATACACCCCTCGATTATAAATTGTTACTAGGATGCAATTGGACTTACGCTATGAATGTAATCGTATCATCCATCTTCTGTACTCTTTGTTTTCCTCATGATGGGAATATCGTGACTATCGATCAATTGTCATTTGCATATGCTAGTCCCAGTGCATATGTTGGATCATCGATCCCCATGGTCAACAATTCTCAACCGAAAACTGAGAATATTGATGTCAGAATGTATTCATCCCTTATGGGTACCTTCGAATTCATCACACCAACTCACCATATTTACGCCATGTCCAGTAGGCTCATTTCATTAGAGAGGTCTATTCCTTTCCGCACTTCCTATTTTAATGATCCTTGGACCCTACCATCCTCGATTGTGTCTTGTGAAGGTTAGTCACATATTGGAATGGTCATGCCACTATCGGTGATAGAGATAGTGTATCAAGTTGTTCTTGACTCTTTTGTCGATCTCAATCCTATTACCTCACAGACAGATGAGGAGGATATTGTTATTGAGCCGATGTGGGAAACTTCTTCATCTTGCTCACATGACTTCCTCGATAAGACTTTAACTTTGGATGAAACCATTGTTGAGGCCACGAATGGTTCTAACAAACCTTGGGATGATATGCATCATCGCTCCTATTTTCTGCGAGAGCTTTCCATAATCGAACAAGATGACATTGGATATACTTTTAGAGAGATAGTCTGTCACACCATAGTTCCACTTGATACGCATGACATTTATGTCGAGGGAAACATGGCAAGTATCTCACCTACCATCATGATCAATATCTCTCGTATCCCTGGCAAGATTGAAAATGTATACATCGGTGAAGATTGTTCATGAGAAGAAATTTTGATCTACACCGAACTCTTCAAGGAATTATGAGATTTATTTTCTTGGTCATATGAAGAGATGCTAGGAATCGACCCTCAAATTGTCAAGCATGAGATTAAAACTTACCCGGATGCTCAGCCTATTTGAAAACGTCTTAGAGCTATCAATCCCCGTAAGGCCCCTGCTATTAAGGAAGAGGTAGAGAAACTTCTTAATGTTGGCTTTATCTAACCAATTCCCTTGACTGAATGGGTATCCAATCATGTTCCTGTGAATAAAAATCAAGGAACCATCCATATATGCATGGGATTTTGTGACCTGAACAAGGCTTGTCCTAAAGACAATTTCCCTACACCCTTCATCGATTAGATTCTCGACAAGTGTGTGGGAAGAAAATTATTTTCTTTCATGGATGGATTCTCAGGTTATAACCAAATTCATATTAAACCTGAGGATCAACATAAGGCGACATTTATTTTCTCTTGGGGTAATTTTGCATACCGAAAGATGCCTTTTGTCCTTAAAAACATTGGAGAAACCTTCCAATGTGCTATGACCTTCTCATTTCATGATCTCAAGAATATATTCGAAGCCTATATTGACGATATTGATGCTCACTCCCGTAAGAGAGTGGATCACCCTAAGCACCTTCGGCTAGTTTTTGAAAGATGTCACCATTATAACATCTGGTTGAACCCTCATAAATGCATCTTTTGCATTAGATCAGGACATCTTCTAGGATTTTTAGTCTCTGATACTAGAACCATGGTAGATTCGTTAAATGTTGAGGCAATACGTTGATTACCTACCCCACACATTATTCAACAACTTCAAGGTTTATAGGAGAAAGCTAACTTTTTACATTGGTTTATAGTGAATTATGACAATATTAATAAGGTTTTCATGTGTCTCTTGAAGAAGGATGCCCCTTTTATCTGGGATGAGCGAGCCCATGAATCCTTCGATGATTTGAAAAAATCCTTGGTATCGACACCTTTGTTGAAGTCTCTTGACTATAGTAGAGATTACTTGATTTATGTCACCGCGTCCGAAGAGACAATTCGTATGGTATTGGGTCAAGAGGATGATGAGCTCCATGAGCACGTCATTTACTATTTTAGTCAAAACATAGTCGGTCTGGAACTCAAATATTGTCACATCGAAAAAATAGCTTTGGTTGTTGTTCACGTAGTCCAACGATTACGACATTATATATTTATTTGCAAAACTATTTTGGTTGTCGATGTCAATCCATTTCAATACTTCCTTACCAGGCATATTATAGGGGGAAAGTACAATAAATGGATTTTCATTTTACAAGAATTCGATGTCGATTTCGCTTCTACGAAATCCAAGAAATCACTAATCTTTGGAGAGTTAATATGTGACTTCCCTCGATTAGACGAGGATTTAATTCATGTTGATTCATTTGTGGATGAACACATTTTCCTTATCTCGTCATCCGACCCCTGGTATGGAGACACTGTTATCTATCATCAAACTTTGAAGTCCCCTCATCATCTCTTGTGAGATGACCAACGACGTATATGATACCAATCTAAGAACTACCTTATCGTCCGTGACACTTTGTATAGTCGAGGAGTTTACAATATCTTGCATCATTTTTGAACTCACGAAGAAGTCGAGTCTATTCTAAACGAATGCCACAGTGGGGATTGTGGTCGTCATCTATCCGGGCTTGCGACAACCAAGACAATTTTGTGAGCCAATTATTTTTTGCTTTATATATTTAAAGATTGCGTTGAAGTGGTTAGGAAGTGTCACCCCTTCCAGGCATTCACTCAGAAAATGCACTCGCATCCAGCCTCTCTCCATCGAGTCATTACTATCAGTCCCTTCACCAAGTGGGGGGTGGACTTTGTGGACTGCAACCCAAATTCAGTTGGGGGGAATAAAAACATTATATACCCATAGAATACTTTACTAAGTGGGATGACACCATGCCTATAGTTAAATCTGATGAGAATACTATCACCTTTTTTGTATTCAATCAATGTATAGATAGGTTTGGAATCCCGAGTGATATTGTCACTGATCATGGCAGTCACTTTCAGAATGAAATGATGGAATAAACAACATCTAAAATGGGGTTTAAGCATGGTCATTCTTCCCCTTATGAACCCCAGGAAGATGGATAGGTAGAGGTTGTGAACAAGTCTCTCAATATCATTTTGCATAAAACTGTTGGTCAGAGAAAATATGACTAGCATATCATGCTATATCGCACACTTTGGGCATATTGAACCTCCATCAAGACTACCACCGATTTTATCCTTTCCATTTAGTACACAGTGTGGAGTTGATATTACCTATTGAATGTGAAATCTCTTCTCTTATATTAGAAGTTGCACTCCTACCTGACACTTCTGATCTCGAACAATGTCTCATGCTCCTAGAGAGTCTTGACGAGCAGCATCGAGACGCCTCTATGTCTATTGAAGTGAATAAAAGATGTGTCAAGGTACAATACAATGATTTTTTCTATCCTCAATTGTACGCTAAGGGTGACTTGGTCCTTCTATATAATCAAGCCAAAGAACCACTGGGGGTAGGCAAGTTCAAACCCATGTGGCATGGTCCCTATATCGTGTGATGTGTCTTAGAAAAATGAGCCTATGAATTAGAATATTATGAAGGGAACATGTTGTCTAAGCCCATGAATGGGCTCTACTTGAAAATATATTGCGCTTGAGCCCCAATATTTGGTGTAACTCTTTGTATGCTAATGTAATTTAGTGTATATATTTTTTCCCTTTATTTTTTGTCTTCATCTTGCTTATCGAGTTTTCCCTTGGTTGTAAAATGTCAACGAAGTCTTCGGTGTACTTAGGATTTGTAGACGGATCTAGTCATCTTAACCAAAAATTGACTTCTGCCGCTTGGGTCGTTTACTCACCTAAGGTTCTACAGGTGTCTTCAGGTGGTATATGCCTAGGGCCATCCACAAATAATGTGGCCGAATATAGCGTCGTTATAGAAATTTTGCGTGATGCCATTTCACATGGTATTCTCTCTTTGGAGGTGTGCCTGTATTCCCAGTTAGTAGTATGTCAGTTGAACAATAGTTACTGTGTGCGTGACCCTACATTAATCCAATGTTTTCTACGTGTATGAATTTTAGAATAGTAGTTTGATTTTATTACTTATCATCACATTCATAGAAGTTCTAATTATGTATTCGATGCATATGCTAATTTTGTTTTAGATTGGCATTTGTCACATAACTAAAGCAAATAAACAATTCTCATCAATGTACACATTGTAACATAAGTAGAGATGAAGAACCATTTTTTTATATATATTTCAAAAAATATGATGTTTATAGTACAAAATTGAGGCTAACACCCTCAATACACATATACAACTAATAATAAAAAAGTCATGACATCTATGTCTGTGGCACTGGATGAGTGTAATTATAGAAAACTACAATGTTTTCAAGATGTCGAAAGATTCACACCCAAGCTCTGGGAAAACCTACCACCTACCACTGCATAGCCTCCATCAGATCCTCCACCTGAACCATTAGAATCCTTTGTGTCAAACAAGACAGTTTTCCCTACACGTTTTGAAGGACTCTCTTTGCATCTCCTCCCACTGTGTCATCTCCCAGGTGACTCTGATGATGTCAGGGAAGTTTGTTTGGTTGTCATGGACCTACATCTGCATTACATACATGTCTAATTAGTACTTAAACATCATCCAAAAATATTTTTGTTTTCTTATACAAAAACACAAAAAAAATAAAATATTTAAAAAACTTTCCCATAGGTGGACTTTGGTGGTAATGGCATGTCAAGGTCCCCTTTGAAATCGATCCCTACATAGGGGTACTCATCCAGAGCTATGACCTATAATCTCCACCAGTAGAAGAAATCATCGTTGTAGGGTGTGGGCACCTTACCTCCCCCCTATCGTCTCATCACCTCAGTCCATCATGTCATGTTTGTATCATGAGGTCCATGTGAAATGATCTCAACTCTAGGTCCCAAACCTGGAACCCACTGGAAGAAAAATATACACAAGATAGAAGAGAACCTCAAGTTCCTCTTACTACCCTGTTTGCATGTTGTCAACTAGCTCTTCATGTTAGCCAATAGTGAGGTGCACCAGTCATACACTATGGGTCTCAACCACTCTACCGAGTAGAACATAAATGGTCTCGATGTCTAGTGCAAAGAAGTCGATCCTATGATTTGTGTCAAAATAAGGAAAACAATCTTGAGTCTTAGATTGTTTATTGCTCAGATGGGGATTTGACTCCCGACCTTCTGAGTCTGTGTAATGCAATGATCATCTATGTATTCATCTATTTTCATACCTCTCCCAGCTCCCCAGGATTTGATTTTGACCACCTCACCCCGACGCGACAACCTCGTCAAGAAATAAATTTCCTCGACTTCAATCCTTAATGTTTTTCCATCAAGGTTGAAGCTCTCACTATCTGGATCCTAGTAATACACGAGCAACAGTAGAAATATCACTTGGGCCCTCATACCTTTGAGAGCTCAAAACTTATAAAAAAAACATCTTTTAAAGTCCATTTAGGCCCCTATATATCTTTCCACAACAACATCTACATCATGTTCCTTTTCCCTCCACTCTAGCACCATCCTGCAAGAGAAAAATCCATTTTTGAGTTAGCAATCTATAAAAAAAACAATGTTTACAGACATATATGTGGGTTTCAGTGTTCACAGTCGCATATAGGGATGATTATATGCTATATTTATTTTATACATCCACGTATAATCATGCATATACATGACCTGATGAACGGTAGCCCGCATACACCTAAAATTCTAATTTGTTCCCTAAATAACTTAAAAATTGGAACCTAAATACAAAATATAATCCACTGAAACAAAAGAGGAGGAGAAGAGGAATTACCTAATCCAAACGGTCATCGATTCCATCACTCATAGCTCTTGTAATCACCAGTTGAAGTTTGGAGGTAATTTCGTACAAAATCCACTATTTGGGTAAAAATACAAATGGTATAGTAAATTTGGTTTTTTTTACTATTTATAGCAATCTTTTACCCACTTTGCATAGTTTTGGAGAATATTTTCTCCTAGTGGACTAATACGACAGTGGATTAAGTTGGTTTTTGTAGTTTTGTCCAGGGATTCTTGCGGTTTTCAGCATTATGTCACTCATTCATAACTTTGGATAGGTATTTTCGCTACCCAACATATATGATAGGTATCCATTCAATCATGCGCACTTGCATCGTCCTATGACTATCACTCATATGTCTTAGGTACGAACCCATTTTATAATGACACAAAACTTTCTATGTGCTACTAGAAGTGTCTTTATCTAATGGTAGAGACTTACCAAACATGGGTACCCTAATTATATCCTCTTCTTTATTTGTTGCCCATGCAAACATTTTTTCCGTAGGACCAGGAGTCCTTTATAACTTATACATGAATTTATGTTAAACCTCATTTATCACTCATAAACATGTTGAACTATACCTAGAGGACTCCCAAACAAGTTTGATTTAATCTCTTTTCCGACTCGTGTTAAAAAAGTGAAAAGATTGTCGAGTGAACTTGTCTATTTCACACTTGTAAATATGATTTGAAAGGACATCTATTTGGTGAAAGTTTAACCCTTTTTCAAACCAAGTAGACTAAGATTATGAAAAAGAACATTTTTTGGTGTTAAGTTATGATTTCATCTCATGCCCTTGCTTGTAGTATTGATCCTATTGTCGGTTCTCTCTTTGTGTTATAAACCATTTACCTCAACAGTTTTGCATCCTCAACCAAGTAGAGCCTTGTTTATATCCTTCGTAGCTTGAGACCCTATACCCGGGAGGGAACATTCCCCCAAGTGTCCATCTCCCACATGCACCTCCTTTCATTGAGCATAGGTATGTTCCACTGCTAGAACTAGTTTTTCTTACTTGAGACACTTGTTTCCTCCTCTGTATCATAGCATTCATTTGAATATGAAAAAACAAAAAAAGAGGGGTGGGAAGGAAATGTTATTTTATATTGGCATTAGTCATGTCGCCTTTGAATAGAGAACAATTTTTTTTAGTCCACCCTTCATCATAATTTTTGTCTTAGCATGACCTTAGGAAGCTAAGATCATTACATAGAGTTTACTCCTCTGACTGGTTACTCTTCTAGTCCCTATGAAGACTTTTTATTGATGCCTCCTACATCTCATGGTTTCATCATTGAGTCTATGATGCTAGAGTCTTCCATTTGTTTCATGATCTTGTTCAAAGGATGTATATCAACCTCTGTCAGCCATTCCACAAAACTCTTAACTCTGCATATTGGCCATACCCTCAGTTTGTCTCAGAATCACATGAAGTTGTAGTTCTATTGCATACCCTCGTCCTACTTTCCTCATTTGTAGGTAACCTTGAACCAAATAGTCGACATTTCATCATTGGTCGTTGACTGTGTGGTTTCCATTTTGTTCAATGACAAGACATATATTCACACATTGGCATTCGTGCAGTGTCTTGTATGCCATTAGCCTTATTGGTTGTTTCCTCGACTTTGTCATCAATTTTCCTTATTGGTTGTTATTCAGAGGGTCCTTTTCATGTACCGCTTGCACTTGGAACATGTGAAAGATGTAGAGGGTTGTTGGTTCATGAAAATGTTCTTTGTTCGATTTTCTCAAAATCATAAATCTCCTTCTTTGTACCTCGTGTTGAATGATGAAACATTCCTTAATTCTCTCCTTTCAATGGGTCTCCTTCCATTGACTTCAACTCATCTATTTTGGAGACGAGACATAGATTCCTATGAGTACCTACAGGCCTATAGTCATTAGTGGAAATCTCTCTCAACATCTATAGTTGGGAATACATCAATGTCTTCTAATCGATGGATTCTTCAAGTGTTCGACCCCGACTCCTTTATTCACACTTGTAAGAATGTACTCAATGTTTTGATACCTACTTTCATCATTGGTATGTTTTCTCGTGTTTGTTAACGGTATACCTCAATGAATAGTAATCAAAAGAAGTATCATTGTGTTTGAAATCAAATCCTTTATTCACATGATGCATACTTGCACCTTTTGCAGATTGTGTAGAAGACTTGAAGACATCAGTTTATAGTCGCATATTTCCTGAGTTTTTTCTACCTTTCATTGAACCAGTACCTATGTGACTTCACTGATCATGGGAGATAATATTGTACTCCATTGTATATATACATCTTCAGATTGATTTTGAGAATAGTTTTAAAGGGCCTTATTCATGACTATGACAACCTTTGGCATGTAGCCACCTTTGTATTTTCTATTCATGGCCATGGAAAGTTGTTTGGTATATTTTCACATGGATCTACAGTGTAATTCAAATTGACATTCATGTATGCAAAGTCAGTACATATTGTAATGAACAATTAGTTCCTCCAGTAGGGTCCCCATTACTCCACTTCTGCATCTTATAATGTATTTCGGCCATTGTATATACTCCTATGACCTCACACATTAGAGGGCATCTATTATAGAAATATTTTCCTCACCCTAGGAAAATTTGCACAGAGGGCCTTTTTTCCATTTCCCTATGGAGAATTGAAGTCCCTTTATGCAAATTCCAAAGCTAAAAACATGATTTTTTCACATATACGCGCCCTGCCTATATTACAACATGCATACACGTAGGTTGCACCACTACATTCCGTATGCATTGGGATTTGTGCCCAAAATTAAAAAATGGTGTCAGGTTTCCATGTCATGTCATGAGATCTATGATCCTTGGCCTTCCATATACTGGAAACCTTCAAAATTGACCCTTCAATTCTAGTTGAAGGCTACAAATGGGCCAAATCCAAGCTATGGAAAAGACGAGAAGATTCAACTTTGAGAGAAAAGTTACTCTGGAGAAATTATTCACTTCACATTGAGTCTACATCCCTTTGTCCTTTAAGTTTGAACACATTGTTCAACCCCCAATCTCTTCCCTTCTTGATTGAGAAACTCATTTTCTCTTATATGAGCTTGTATTTGGTGGATTATTGAAGTGGTGGAGGCCCAGTTGGAAGGAACTTATTTTCTCGGTTATGAATCATGACGACACAGAAGTTTGTAACTCATTCACTTCTGTTGATTACATCTTAATATAAATTATCTTTTATCGTCCAATTAATGTCTTGCGAATATTTGAATTGTTATTCCATGGGTGTATTTGTTATGAATATTGATGGATTATGCTATCAAATTTGCTAACATTATCTATTATCATCATATGCTTGTGTTTCTTGGCTTTTGAGGACTATTTGCAGGTATATTTCTTTGGGTCAAGCACTCAACGATGGACTTCATTGAACGTCTGGACGAGGTAGGACTTTTATGTTGTGTTACCAACATATTTTTTTATATAGCATACTTGATATTAGAGTTGATTTCTTCAGTCATTTCTGTGTTTTGTGGTTTACCCCTACTCATAGAGATATTTTCATTGTAAAAGCTGATACTAGTCCACGTTGGTTAACTGTTAGTTTTGATTTTCATTGATTAAGTATAAATTAATCAAATGAATTCACCGATACCTCCTAGCCAATGCTAGGGGTACTCTTCCTCCCTCTTAGCACCCTGAGATGCAAAGGGGTCACACATAGAATTTTCAAATCCAAAAACTAGTTTAATCTTTCCCTCGCAAGGAGAGGCTTCCACCTCTTGCATAAATCTTGTAGCCCAACTCACACAAGAAAACTAGTCACATGAAAATTTGACACATTTCAATCATTGAGCAATAGGGTCCCTTACTCCTTCCTCTCCCTTCTTTTTATAAGAATTTTTATCTTGACACTTGTCTTTTCATGCAATATTAGATAATTTTTAATAATCATTTTAGAGATTATTCATCCTAAAAACATGTCAGTCTTCCCTCAAGTTGCACATATTTTAATTTCTTTTAATTAAATAAATTTTGTTTTTTTCCTCACCTCTACAATTAGTTCCTAGATTTTCTCCTAGTTGTCCCTTAATTCACCAATTTCTCCTTTATTGTGTCTCCTAACTAAATTACAGTTGGAGTTTGATAATGAATCTTCTCTTAGTTAGAATTTAGAGTTTAGTTTTACTTAGGACTCTAACTCTATGTTGACATCACATTTCCTCATGAAATAATTTCTTTTAATTTAAATTTTTCTTTTATTAAATTCATGCACACATTGTGCACATGTCTAAAATTCTATTCTCTCCCTACTAGTATTTATTTAGTCTAATTTCTCTTTAATCCATTATTATAAATTTATTTAGGAATAAACATTTAGACTTAGATTTTATTATGTTCATAATTTATATAAATTTTATATTATCTTTTCTATCAATTTCTAAGTATTCATTTCATCCTCTAAGGTATTCTAAATTTTTATTAATTTTTCTAGACGCTCAAGTTTCAATTTATTATTTTCATTGTTAGATTGTATAAACTTTGAGACAAAGCTTAAAACAAGAGGGGGTGTATGTAACATCCAGATATCATTGACCATATTTTCATAACACTAATTATTCTTTGTGGACACTTGCATGAAAGTGATATGGCTAAACATGGTACTTTATGGTTATCTGATTTGGTTTATGAGTTAAAATTTATGCTATAATTGAATATTGAATTTGTTATGTTATTATTATTGATGTATAGAAGTGGCATGTATTATTATGAGGTTTCCTAAGTGTGAAGGAAACAAGACAGGAAGAGGATGTTGATGGCATCGACAAAATTCCTTGGACTCTAGATTGAGTTAGGGAGTGGACTATTCACTTTGATTATGAGTACTTGATTTTATTATGCATGTGTTATATGATGATTTTAGTTATGGATTTCATGTATAAGAGTTATTAATGTTATTTTTGTCAGTCAATGCAAGCATGGTGATGCTTTCTATGCTAATATGACTCACATATGGAGTAAATGGTTCGTGCACATATATCAGATAGATTAGGAAGAGGTGTGGTAGCGTCCCTGTCATAACCTAATAGAACTCCCACTGTGAATTAATCTGAATATTAACGACTACCCTATTTCTAAGAGGTTCATGATGCCATGAGGGAAGACTGAGAGAGTCTATCATGAAAATTTTTGAGGGGTGCACAATAAGGAATATTCCTTATTCCTTAGTAATCCCTTAGTCTCACACAAGGTTGACAAGTGGAGTATTGACTCCAAGCGTCAGACAACTTCTAAACTGTTGGATTACTGAGAGGGGAGGTGAATCAGTAATAGAGCAATTTAACCATATAATCCAAGTGTTATATACATGAAGCATTATTATCCAATAACTGCAGAGTAAATAAGCAATGAACAAATGAACAATCATACACATACACAACACACCAGTGTTTTACGTGGAAACCCAAATCGGGAGAAAACCACGGAATTTTTTTTCTTATATGTCTTGA
>JASDQU011504959.1:11462-23102 GCA_032191745.1 Picea mariana | reverse complement strand
GGCGACCCTCGGCGACCCTCGGCGAACTCTCAGCGACCCTCGGCGACCCTCGGCGACCCTCGACCCTCGGCGACCCTCGGCGAAATCGGCTACAGAGCTCTCGACCCTCGGCGAAATCGCTACAGATCTCTCGACACAGAGCCTCACGAAAAGAAGTTTCTAAACGTCGCAATTTGATGTGTGGCAATTATATAGAACATCTTTTGGCCGAACTATTTTTTGGCCGAAAACTTATTCGGCCGAAAGATTATTCGTCCGAACAAGTTTTCGGCCGAAAAAACATTGCCGGAAAAAAATTATCCAGCCGACCAAATTTCTACACGCAAATTGAGGGCCCGGTTATGGCTCCGTTCGATTTGACGTTTATATTTTCGGCCGAACAATAGTTCGGCCGAAAATAATATCTTTCGGCCAAAAAAATTATTTAGTTCGGCCGAAAAGCGGTTTTTGGAAAATTTGGAGACCCGATTGTCACGAAAGTGTAACCCACCTTCGTGATTTCACCCTTATCAATTTTCTTTTGCGTGCAATGTTAGGAAACAATGCTCCAGTGAATACCAATGCCTATGGTTATCCTTCAATTTTATTCATTTCTTTGAAATTTTGATTCACGAATAGTTTATTAGTTCATGTCCTAGGTAGCAAGTGACTATAGTTCATGTCCAAGAAGATTTCTTTAGGTCATTTAGTTGGTAAAAAAATTTAAACTCAAATTCTAAATCCAATACATTTTTTCATTTTAGAGCTTGCGTGGCGGCATGGAATACGCTGCCATGCAACACTTGTTGATACTAATATTAGATGAGACAATTTATTGCACTTGGTAGTAAGAGATCCAAGACCCTTGTCTCTGAAGAAATTGTGATGAGCGATATCTGGATATTCTAATACTTTAAAATTCGACGAGATCTATATATTACTACTATTTTTTCACCAAACCAAGCTTAAATGACTTATCATTTTGGCACCACTTGATATAGTAAGCAATATTAAATCATTTACTATTCTATGACTTAGATCCAAATTTTACAAATTAGTACATACACTGATTATAAAGAACCAATATGAAGTTTGTATTGAGAATTCATAGAGATTGGTTCTTTCAAGCTTGTTGTTGGAATTCCTTAGAGCTTTCAATTCCACATCTATGACCCATGATGTTTACCTTCGTGAGAACTACTTTGATTGTATTTTGTTGAAATTGAAAGTAGCCAGACATTTCCCATTGCTATAAAGGACATCAAGTGCCCGGGATGTTAGTGCCTTGGATGTTAGAGCCTTGCAACATTACATTATATGCAACAAAGATGACTTGACCAATGTCTTAGCTACCAAGAAGAACTTCAAATGGTTACTACAATTTTGTATAATCATAAGGAGAGTGGCATCATTTAAAGGAGATGACCAATTAGAATACACAAATTCCTTCAAGATTTCGTTTGTAGCAACTATTCTTGATAATGAATGATCGAGACAAGCTTGTTGATCTATGTAAGTATGAATACACAATGTAATGAAAGTTGATAACTTTAGTAGCTCCTTCAGGTCCCCATGTTGGAACTTCAAATACAATATTTATATATATAGGAGTGGGTAGAGAGACCCGAGGGCGAAGGTAATGTCAATGGAATAAATACTAGGGACATTGTTGCCAAAATTGAAGGAGACTTTCAAAAGTGTTGGACGATTAGTCCTGATGATGAATCCCGATCCGGATTCGAAACGTCGATGAAAAAATGACACCAACTGTGGATTGTACGAAAAATGAATTTGAAAAACCACACATACTGAATCCAAAGAAATCCATTCAACTCAATTCTTGGATATTATTACAATGATATAGGTGGACATTGGTGGCCACCCACCTCTTCCAATGACTCAAAATGGTTCTCCATCTTGGTAGTTTCATCTTTAGTTTCTCATGTCCTAAAATTCCAAGGTTGTTTTGAGGCCTTAAATGTTTTTTTTGGCCATTTGGGGGCCTCGAGTGACTATGTGATCCAGATTTAGGAGTGGAATGAACTGATTAACATACTGAATAAAATAAACACATAGATATGAAGAAAAAACACAAATATCTAGTGAACAATATCTTCTATTGAATAATGAGATAGGTTGAAACTATAAAACTACATAACTAAAGCACTTTCTCGAATGGTGGTAGCTATCTATGAGAAGAGATGTGGCTGCTACGTGCATCTGTTTGAGTAGAATGAATTAGAATGAGGCTCTAGAGGCCTTTTTTATATTACTCATGAATTCCAAAACCATAGACATCCAAAACCCTAACCCTATGAGGTGAAACGCCAAAAGTCATGTGGGCCCCTATGAGTAAGTTGGTAACTCAACTTCTCGAGGTCGTAACTTTTGCATACGACCTCCATTTTAGGTGCGTGATAGCCCATTGGAAAGGTCTTTTAGAGAGCTACACATTCCACCATCACAATCTGAGTCTGTCCTCAGTTTGATTGTGGTGAGCCAAAAAAACACTGTTTAGGCCTCCAAAACAACCCTAGAAGTACACCAATATGTGATGACATGAAAAGATACAAAATAATCCAATTGGATTAGGTGAGAGGCCACCAATATCCACCTGGAATATGTGCAGGACTCCACACATCCCTAAAAGGGTAGAACCCATAATTACAAAGAAGTACAAAAGAATGTGTTGAACTAAAAATGGACAAGAGGAGCCAGTTGGAATAGGTGGGTGGCCACCAATAGCCAACTAGATCAATCCCCCCCCCTTAGGAAACAATGGTCTCCATTGCATTGCGTTTCTCCATCAGGTGAGGAAATTTTTTCTAGACTTGGCCCCGGGTGAGCCACTTTCCTTGATGGAGGAGTTTCCTTGCCTTGACAACCCAATAAAGTTGGATCCTATGCTGGTGAGTGCCCTTGACCTATGTGTCCACTGTATGATCAATGGATGCCTGTTCCATGCAGTCAGGGTTGAACTCTGTGGGTGTCAGTTTTTCTACGATCTATGAGGTGTCCAATAATGGTGGAAAATATGGTCGAAGGAGGTCCACATTGAACACTGAGTGTAGGCCAAGGAAGGGTGGAGTGTTTATCTCAAAAGAATTGCTACCCATGGCCTTGGTGATAGTGTAATGCCCATACTGAAGTGAGAGGAGCTTTCGATGGGGCCCTGTGAGACTCTCCTTCTACAAATGTAACTAGACTTTGTCGCCAACCTGAAACTGATGTGGTACCCTGTGTTGATCATGGCGCTGCTTGTACTTAGCATTGGATTTCTACAAAATCTCCCAGACCTGTTGGTCAATGTGATGAATCTGCTCAATGAATTTGGTGGCTTTGTCGATCACAGACTGATCATGGGAAGAGTCTGTCTCTGTGGTGGCAAGAGGAAGTGCAATATCAATGGCTCCCAAGGGTTGGAATCCCAACCCCACCTGAAATGGGATATGGCTGGTGGAGATATGGAGAGACCTTTTGTAACTGTGTTGAACATAGGGGCGACTCTCGTCCCATGTATGGAGATGCTTAGAGTTTTACATGCTCAGGATGTGCACAATCATCTGATTAACGACCACTATTTGACTGTCTGTTTGGGGGTGGAAAGCAATATATTTTGTGAGCTTAGTGTCCAACAATGACCAGAGACTCGACCAAAATGTGTTGAGGAACTTGTTGTCCCGGTCAGAGATGATGGTTTGTGGTATCCCAAAGTAGACCCACACTTGTTCGAAGAAGAGCTTGGCAATATCTGTCGCTGTGATATTCTTCTTGCAGGATGTGAGGATGGCCATCTTCAAAAACCGATCAACAACCACAAATACACAGTCATTTCCTTTCTTGGTGGATGGAAGGTGATCTAGATGGATCTTGGTGGCCATCCACCTTTTTCACTGAATCGTCATTTTGAGCCCGTGGTTATGATAAACCACGATATTCATCGTTTTGATGGGGAATGGAATGTATTGTCATCTTCATTTTTTAATTATAGACATCATGTAATGATTTCCTAGTGGTGTTATGTACATGCCTATAACATAGTGTTAATGCACCAGATCCCATTAGAAGTCTGCAGTTAAGCACACTCATGCTAGAGTAGTACTGGGATGGGTGATCACTTGGGAAGTCCTAGTGTTTTACATGCCTATGGAATTTTATAAACTTAGTCCAATTTATCCCACATGCATCATAGGAATTTTTCTCCTCTCACTCTCTCATATATAATTGAGGTGAAGGAGGCCCTTTAAGCATGCAATGGAGTGTGATGCAAATCTTGTTGTGAATGAAGCATAGCCAACATCTCTTTCCTTTCAGAGATAAGCTACCCCAGTATGCCAGTTTGTGTTCTACATTGTTTTTCTATCTTTTTTCAGTAATAGAAGTTGGGTTTCATTGTATTTCTGTGTTCTCTTCTATATTTTTGTGTATTTCATTGTTATATCTCGGTTATATTTCCATATTCATGTTGTTCTCAAAATAATCTGGATCAGTGGTATCAAAGTAGTCCGCTCCTTGTTATTTCTTAGAGGAGATCCCTAACGAGGTCAGGGTATAGAGATTTGGGTCTCGATATAGTTTCGCTTGAGGACAACCTCTCTCACTAGCCCAAGCGACCTCCCATGGAAGAAGAAAAGAGAGATGACAGAGCAGGATATCCTTTCAATATGTTTCTCGAGGAAGCTCTCATGCGACAGAGGAACAAGATGATGGAAAAATTCGATCATATCCTTCGAAGACTATCGATGGCGACAACTGAGGCATATTTGAAAATAACCCATTTCGCAAGTACGAAACCCTTCAAGGTACAAGTCAATTTTGATATCCCCTTATTTGAAGGCCAGATAGATGCATATGCTCTAGAAAAATGGTTGAATCTGCTAGAAGGTTATTACTCTATCCAAATTTTTTTCGACGGTGAAAATATCACCTTCACACTCCTTAAATATCTTCCCCATGTCAGAGCTTGATGGGAAGGTTACTCGGAGATGTACACTATAGATGAATCTAAACTATTTAGGAGAGAACCCACTTGGGCATCCTTTGTAGATTCCATAAAGGAGGAGTTCTACCTTGTCAGAAACTATGATGACCAATACATGAGATGGACAACTCTGCATCAGAAAAGAGACCAGACAGTGCTGGAGTACACCAACATCTTTCATGCCTTGTGCTCAAATATAGGTATCAAATACTCCGAGAGACACCTGGTTTTGAAGTACCGCAGTGGTATACATAGGTAGATCCAAACAAAGATGGATTTCTTGGACATATCCTCACTGGGACCTGCTTATCGATATGTAGTCAAAATTGAGCAGAAATTCAAGCAACAGAGTAAGTGGGAGAATCATGTAAGTGGGAGAAGCATGGAAAAGGAAACTCTAATTCACATAATTAAGAACAGAGAAAGGAAGGAAAACCTCAAGAGTTCCATCCCTAGATGCAGGAAAATAAGGGTAACATGAAGTCTAAGAAAGACTTTGGAAAGTGGTGTGAGTTCCACAAAATCCCTTGGCACAACATTGATGAATGTCACTCAATACAGGCATTGGTGGCCAAGCTCAAAGACAAAGAGTCGAACCCCGACTTGGACCCTGATTCATAAAATAATAAAAGGAGACAAATCATTGATGCAAAACCCACTGCTACTATCTCAACTGCAACAATACAACCAGAAGAGGATCCTGAGGAGGGGGAGCGACTCTTCCATTCAAAGATGTGGGTGAAGGGGACCCCATTGCATTTTATTGTTGATAGTGGAAGCCAACATAACATCATGTCAACATAGGTTTTCAAGCAGTTGGATTTGATGACAATGCCACACCCACAACCATACAACATCGGGTGGCTTCACTGGGGTCAAGATCTTCGTGTTAGCCAACAGTGTCGCCTGTCCTATGACATCAAGCCCTTCAAGGATGAGGTATTGTGTGATGTTTCCGCACTATAAGTATGTGATGTTCTATTAGGCCAACCATATATGTGGAGGCGTCATGCTGTTTATGAGTCTCGACCTCGTAGTTTCATTGTTACTCTGGGGGGTCAACTATACAAGATACCAGAGGTAGTTCTAACTATTGTCCCACCAAAACAATGCCACAAAGTAATATCTCATACTGCAAA
Organism: Picea mariana; assembly: GCA_032191745.1. NCBI lineage: Eukaryota > Viridiplantae > Streptophyta > Pinopsida > Pinales > Pinaceae > Picea > Picea mariana. Next base: position 17,003 of record JASDQU011504959.1, on the reverse strand, counting down.
GTTTAGCTTCTTCATAATCCGATCAGAAGGTGAACAAAAGGACACCGCAACCATTGCAAACTCATCCCAATACCTTTCTATCCAACATAATCAGATCGACAAGATTGTAGAAGAGTACTAAGATGTTATTATTGCATCTACAGGGGTGCCTCCACACTACTTAGTCAAGAAAGGTTATAACAGAACCCTTCATACTCTTCATGCTACATATTCACCGATAGAGTCCTCCCACACTTAGGTATCTCATGCAGCTATATTGGTTGAATGGATCCAACCCCTCCAACAACAAGTTCATGACAACCTTCAACAAGCTAAGCAAGACAACTTCTTTAACAAGGCAAGAAACGCACCAAGCTTCAGATCTAGAAGAAGTCTCCCCATCTCCCAAGGGAACTTGACATAATGGGGACCATTACTTCCTAAGGGGGGAGGTACGATCCAGATGGATCTCAGTGGCCATCCACTTTTTCCACTGAATCATCATTTTGAGCCTATGGTTATGATAAACCACGATATTCACCCTTTTGATGGGGAATGGAATGTAATGTCATCTCCATTTTTTAATTATAGACATCATGTAATGATTTCGTAGTGGTGTTATGTACATGCCTACAACATAGTGTTAATGCACCAGATCCCATTAGAACTTCGTAGTTAAGCACACTCAGGATATAGTACTACTGGGATGGGTGATCGCTCGGGAAGTCCTAGTGTTTTACATGCTTATGTAATTTTATAAATTTAGTCCAATTTATCCCACATTCATCATGGGAATTGTTGTCCTCTCACTCTCTCATATATAATTGAGGTGAAGGAGGTCCTTTAAGAATGCAATGGAGTGTGATGTAAATCTTCTTGCGAATGAATTGTAGCCAACATCTCTTTCCTTTTAGAGATAGGCTACCCCATTATGCCAGTTAGTGTTCTACAATGTTTTTCTATCTTATTCAATAATAGAAGTTGGGTTTAATTGTATTTCTGTGTTCTCTTATATATTTTTATGTATTTCATTGTTATATCTCGGTTATATTTCTGTCTTCATGTCGTTCTCAAAATAATATGGATCAATGGTATCAGAGTAGTCTGCTCCTTGTTATTTCTCAGAGGAGATCCTCGATGAGGTCAGGGTATAGAGATTTGGGTCTTGAGCTAGTTTTTCTTGAGGAAAACCTCTCTTGCTAGCCCAAGTGACCTCCCATGGTGGAAGAAAAGAGATATTATAGAGCAAGAGATCCTTTCAAGATGTTTCTCGAGGAAGCTCTCGTGCGACAGAGGAACGAGATGATGGACAAATTTTCTCAGATCCTTAGAAGACTACCAATGGTGGTGGCTGAGGCATCTTTGACAAGAACCCATTTCGCAAGAGTGACACCCTTCAAGGTACAAGTCAATTTTTATATCCCCTTATTTGAAGGCCAGATGGATGCAGATGCTCTAGAAAAATGGTTGAATTTGCTAGAAGGTTATTACTCTATCCAAATTTTTTTCGACAATGAAAATATTACCTTCACACTCCTTAAAACTCTTCCCCATATTAGATCTTGGTGGGAAGGTTACTAGGAGAGGTACACTATGGATGAATCTACACTATTTTGGAGAGAACCCACATGGGCGACCTTTGTAGATTCCCTAAAGGAGGAGTTCTACCCTGTCAGAAACTATGATGACCAATACATGAGATGAACAACTCTACGTCAGAAAAGAGACCAGGTGGTGTCAGAGTGCACCAAAATATTTCATACCTTGCGCTCAAATCTAGGTATCAAATATTCTGAGCGACACCTAGTTTTGAAGTACTGTAGTGGTCTACACAGGTACATCCAAACATAGATGGATTTCTTGTACATCTCCTCACTGGGAGATGCTTATTGATATGTAGTCAAAATTGAGAAGAAATTCAATAAGCAAAGTAAGTGGGAGAAGCATGGAAAAGGAAACTCTAAATCACATAATGAAGGACAAAGCAAGGAAGGCCAACCTCAAGAGATCCATCCCCAGATGTAGGAAAATAAGGGTAATAGGAAGTCCAAGAAAGACATTGGAAAGTGGTGTGAGTTCCACAAAATCCCTTAGCACAACACTGATGAATGTCACTCAATACAGGGATTGGTGGCCAAGCTCAAAGACAAAGAGTCTAACCCCGACTTGGACCCTGATTCAAAAAATAATAAAAGGAGACAAATAATTGATGCATAACCCACTGCTACTGTCACAACTGCAACAATCCAACTAGAAGAGGATCCCAAGGAGGGGGAGCGAATCTTCCATTTATAGATGTGGGTGAAGGGGACCCAATTGCATTTTATTTTTGATAGAGGAAGCCAAAAGAACATCATATCAGTATAGGTTGTCAAGAAATTGGACTCGAAAACAATGCCACACCCACAACCATACAATATAGGGTGGCTTCTCCAGGGTCAATATCTTCGTGTCAGCCAACAATGTCGTCTGTCCTACGACATCAAGCCCTTCAAGGATGAGGTATTGTGTGATGTTTCCCCACTAGAAGTCTGTGATGTTACATTAGGCCAAACATATATTTGGAGGCATCATGCTATTTATGAGTCTCAACCCCGTAGCATCATTGTTACTCTGGGGGGTTAGCTATATAAGATACCAGAGCTAGTTCCAACCATTGTCCCACTAAAAACATTCCACAAAGTAATCTCTCATATTGAAAAGTTTAGCCTCTTCATAATCCTATCAGAAGGTGAACATAAGGACACTGTAACCATTGCATCCTCATCCCAAGACCTTTCTATCCAGCATAAGCATATCAAAAAGATTGTAGAAGATTACCAATATGTTATTGCTCCATCTATAGGGGTGCCTCCACACTACCGAGTAAATAAAGTTTATAACAAAACCCTTCATATTCTTCTTGCTACATCTTCACCGACAGAGTCCTCCCACACTTAGGTAGATCATGCAACTAGATTGGTTGAACAGATCCAACCTCTCCAACAACAGATTCATGACAACCTTTAACAAGCTAAGCAATATAACTTCTTTAGCAAGGCAAGCAATGCACCAAGCTTCAAATCTAGAAGAAGTCTCCTCATATTCCAATGGAACTTGATGAAGTGGGGACCATTGCTTCCTAAGGGGGGAGGAATGATCCAGATGGATCTCGGTGGCCATCCACCTTTTCAACTGAATCATCATTTTGAGCCTGTGGTTATGATAAACCATGATTTTCACCCTTTTGATGGGGAATGGAATGTAATGACATCTTCATTTGTTAATTATAGACATCGTGTAATTATTTCCTAGTGGTGTTATGTACATTCCTACATCATAGCGTTAATGCACTAGATCCCATTAGAACTTTGCAGTTAAGCATGCTCAGGCTAGAGTATTACTAGGATGGGTGATCTCCTAGGAAGTCTGAGCGTTTTACATGCCTATGCAATTTTATAAAATTAATCCAATTTATCCCACATGCATCATGAGAATTGTTCTCCTCTCACTCTCTCATATATAATTGAGGTGAAGGAGGCCCTTTAAGCATGCAATGGAGTGTGATGCAAATCTTGTTGCGAATGAAGCGTAGCCAACATCTCTTTCCTTTCATAGATAGGCTACCCCATTTTTCCAATTTGTGTTCTACACAGTTTTTCTATCTTATTCAATAATAGAAGTTGGGTTTCATTGTATTTCTGTGTTCTCTTTTATATTTTTATGTATTTCATTGTTATATCTTAGTTATATTTATGTCTTCATGTCATTCTCAAAATAATCTGGATCAGAAGGCCATACATGTAATCCTTTGAGATGGATTCCCAAGGCTTCTTGGGAATAAGATGAGGGGTGTATAAGCCTTGCTTCTTGATGACTAGATTGGAAATGGCACAAGATGTGCAAGATCTGATATACTTGTTGACGTCCTGTCGAATTTTTGGCCAATTAAAATGTTTATGAAGAACAACGACATTTTTCTCCACGCCAAAATGCCATGCCATATGAATGTAGTGGGATTCCCAAATCATCTTTGCACGCTCACTTGTAGGAACACAGAGATGGCCCATGTGGCATAATAGTCCATCCTGAATGTGAAAATTGGTGATAGTCACGCCTGTACCCAAGAGCTGATAGGTGGTGGCGAAGTCTGGACCTTGCTGATAAAGTTGGGGCCACTCAGATGTTTCATGTCCACAGGAATGGAGCACAGTGGTGAGTGCAACCACAAGAGGTTGAAAGAGGAAGTCAATGACACGATTTGAGATACATGTCTTATACTTGATGTTGATATGGAACTGCTACAGGTAGGTGGACCACTTATGATGGCGGTCGTTCTGCAATTTCCCTTGTGTCTGTATGAACTGCGGAGGCTTGTGATCAATGTGTATGATCGTCTCCTTTCCCAAAATGTAATGTTTCCATTGACGACATGCTTGTATAATGGAATACATTTCCTTGTCATAGGTGGGGTATTTATGGATAGTATATGAGCGTGTCTCACTATGGCATGCCACCGAATGACCATGCTGAGTGAGAACTACACCCATAACATAGTCAAATGCATCAAACTAAATCTTGAATGGTTGTTGCAGATCGAGCAAGGAGAGTACTAGAGCTGAGCACAAGCTATGGCGCTTCAGATCATCAAATTCTTGTTTTTTTTACTTCCCCCACATGAACTTGGCCCTACCACCACCCTTGGCCACTTGGATGAAGGCCCATGCAATATGGAAGAATCCCAAAATGGACCATTGGTAGAAGTTGGCTAGTCCCAAGAAGCTCCGAAGCTCAATCAGTGTGGTCAGGGATGGCCAGTCATGGATGACTTGTATCTTATATGGATCAACATGTACCCCATGCTCATCAATAATGTAACCCAAGTATTGGACCCTGTTCATGCCAAAATAGCATTTTTCCAAGTTGGCATATAGCTTGTGTTGCCGTAGAGTGCTCAAAACCTACTAAATATGCTACATGTGATCCTCCCACATTCTTCTGAAGATGAGGATGTCATCCAAATATACCACCACAAAGGAGTTGGTGACGGGTCTCAATACATCATCCATCAACCTCATGAAAGTGGCTGGTGCATTTGTTAAGCCAAAGGGCATGAATATCCATTCAAAGAGACCTTCTTTAGACTTGAAGGTTGTCTTCCATACATCAGTTGGTTCGATAGGAACCTGGAGGTAGCGAGACTTTAGGTCAATCTTTCTGAAGAAATTTACCCCCTTGAGTTGATCAAGAAGGTCATCAATCCTGGGAATGGGGTAGTGGTTCATGATTGTGATTTTGTTTAAGGCTCTATAATCAATGCAGAGTTTCCAAGTCCCATCCTTCTTTTGCACCAGTACAATCAGGCTTCCACAAGGGGAGGAGATGGGTTTGGTGTGCCCCTTTTGAATAATCTCTTGGATCTAACACTTGATTTCGACATTTTCCATCAGCGAGCAACGATAGACTAGTCTATTAGGTAGAGGTGCGCCGGGGGTCATATCAATTGGATGCTTGACTTGGCAGTGTGTTGGTACCCATGTGGTGAGGAGAAGATGTCTTTGTATTCTTCCACGATCCCATCCA